>CM021775.1:6878847-7021907 GCA_011076525.1 Nettapus auritus
CCCCCCCCCCCCCCCTTCTTCCTAATCCTCATCCCACCTATCAACCACTTATATTGCTGGTTCACCTCTTCCAGTCAATCCTCCCACATCTCTGCCACATGATATACCAACATTTATTCCACCTTCAAATCTTTATTCCACCTTCAAATCTTTAGAAAAACTTCAGATTAATTGCTTTCTACTAAAGCAAACAAACAAACAAAAAACAAAAAACTTATTATTTTAATTATTATTATTATTATTATTATTATTATTTTTAATATAAATCTTTCTTTACTGCCCTGGGGATTTCTCACTATTCTTCCTGTCAATCAGATTATTGTCTATTCGTCTTTCTACTAACATATGTAAAATGTTCTGAAGTTTCATCATTTGTTCATTCACAGACTTGTAAACTATCCATTACTTCTTTTTCACTCTGACCACAAAAATACTTGATAATGGTTTCCTTGTTTTCCATCTTAATTCAGTAGCCCCCATCTTCTCTCTGAATTTTATGATGCCCACACAATAGCCTTTTAATTCACACAAATGGATGGATATGGCAGGCATTCAAGTAGACTCCCTGGGAGAATTCTAATTCTCTCATATGGCCAGAAGAACAAAAGCAGGCAGCTGTTGAAAAGGTCATCAGGAAATACAAGCTACAAAAAATAGCCCCATCATTTAACCCATACTAGGCCTACCTTTCAGCCCCCTCACTAGGCCTGTGGCACATCATATCAAGCTGAATTTATTACCTTCATGATATGCATAGCTTTTTCCTGCCTACACTGTAACATTTTTTTTTTTTTTTTTCTTTTGTGAGAAGTAGCCTGACATTTACACCCCTATTCTCTAATTAATGGCATCCTTCCCACCTAATGACTTATTCTTCCATTCAGTTTTGCCCTTAATAGCTCCAAGTATGAAACCACCGACTCACAAATGCTTTTGCCCCAGTACTCAAATATGCTTCTTATTCCCATGTTTGGCAGAAAAAAATAAGCAAGTTAAGCTCTTCAGTGTGTCTAGCTCATGTTGTTATAAAAATAACTTTTTCCCACAGCCATCTTTCTGTGTGCCTGAAGACTCCATCCACTGCCTGGTGCAGCCTCTTAGTTGGTATAAACTGGCTTCACACTTCAATCTAGTTCTCACCCACTGAGGTTCTTTCCCCAAGTTAGAACTGTTATTAATAACAAACCTTTTGCCAAACAAAAATCTAGAGAAAAAAAAATAAGTCAACAGTGCATAGAGGCAGTAATGAATGCCAGTTTGCACACTATAATATTGTACCTTGCCATATGTTCAAGTAGCTTTCCTTGGAGAATTCCATCTTTCTCGCATGGACAGAAGAATGAGAACAACAAACTGCTGAAAAGGTCATCAGGAAATACAAACATCACAGATGGCATAGGTGAAAGCACTGCAAAAAAGCAGAGAGCAGAAAGAATGTGTAGGAGTACCGTTCTCTAATTGGCAGTACTGAGATAGAAAGTGCACTTGTACGCTACCTTTATTAATATTAAAATGACTATTGCAAGGATACCTTACAATGTACTTGCCAAATGGCCCTTTTTCTAATAGAGAGATGAAACAACTTCTTCTGTCACTGACATTCTGTGCTGAATGTTTCTCCTTTTCAGGAGGTTTTAAGCAAAACCGAGTAATCCAGTGATCGCTGAGAGGCACTCTGATGTCCTGCAGAGGAGTTCTCTCTTTGCAAAAAGTTACCTTAGAATTCAAGGTTGTAAAGTACACCTTCTGTCCTAAGCAAGAATAAATATATTTTCTTGTCTCACTGATGTCCAGAGACCCTCCACTCCCTGTTGTGCTGTTAAAGAAACTCATGAAGAATACAAGGAGTTTCACCTGTTTCCTCAGCAACTCTTAGATCAGAGTTGATTTTTCTTACATAACAGAAGGTCATTGAATCACATTTCATCACAGCCAGAAGCATCCAGAGAAAGATAATCAGAAACCATGACTAAAGCACAAGGTGAGTACTGACACTCTTACAAGTAGCAGGCTGGAAGTCTAACTCAGTGAAACTAACAGTGCTTTCTGTAAATCTGGAGGTTTTTGAGACAGCTGAGTCTGGAAAAAAAAAAACACCAACCAACAAAACAACAATAAAAAACACAACACAGGTATTAGATACTATCAAAAGATCAACAGTTTTCTGTGTTATAAAGCATTGTACTGTTACCCTATACACAGAAAGAATTCTGATATTTAAGACAGAAGCCTAACAAAAATGAAAAATAATGAACAAACTCATTCAACCAATGAGTCATTCAATTAAAAATCAAGTTATTGCATTAATCACTACAGGCAAATGATAGAGCACAAATACGTAAGCTGATGGACAGAGCAGGTACGTGAGGAATTCTCCACATTTTTTCCCCAGTAGCATGACTTGAGACAACTGGAAAGGTTACTTACAGGTTGCTTTAAACTAGTGCCGATGTTGGTATTATTGCCCCTAAACTGGAAGGATGTCAGCACAGGCTCAGCAGGTCTTTGAGCCAGCAGAAGTTGGTCCAGTAGCTAGAGCACCATAGAATACAGGAAAGCACTAGCCCCACCCAAGAGCTCAGAACAGGGAGCTGTTATAACCTCAGACACGAGTATCCTCCATTCAGAACAGATAACAGAGTCTAAGCACTTCACTGTTCAGTTTGCTACTCTGCAAAGAGAGGGAAAGGATATACTTGGAAAAAAGAATCACAGCATCACCTCAGGACAGAGAGATCCAAGATCATTCAGGCTGCCACAATAAAGAAGATGGCAACGATTCCTCACACTGGGGGGACTGCTTAGTCCAGAGACAGATTTACTATTTGCAGGAAGTAATCACGACAAATCATGAGGATTTAACAACCATTCTCTTAGGAAAGTTGTTTAATGCTAATCTGCTTAACAGGATTGTTGTCCTCAAACTGCTTAAAAAGGCCGAGGCCAAAAGGAAGGCCATGAATAAGCTTAAAGATCAGCCTTGCTCACGCAGCACAGAAAGCTTCAGACAAAGCTTTCTGAAAAGCATGCAGAGATAGACTTCAAGAGATTGCCTATGCAGGGAAGTTACTGAACATAATGAGGACATGAAGTACACCAGCAATTTTTCACAAATTTACATGGTGGGAATACTAAGGGTTTTTTTTTTTTTTGATTTAACAGAGGCCACAAAGTACATTAGGACTGCTGACAAAATTATCTCCTCCTACAGTTTGCTTCAGCCCCCTCCAAGGGCCTTGTCAAAACCAATGAAGTTTAATAGTCCACAGAAGAGCTCCTTGCTGCAGACTGGCACGCTACTAACATATCTGACAGCAAGTTTGGAAAACTCTTCAAAATCATCTGTGCTTTGCTATGGTATAGAAGCAACGGAGCCAAGTCCCTCACAAGGAACTGGGCTTATCATTTTTGGCTGGGACTAATAGCGAGTCAATACCTGTAGCTTCTTATGAGAATGTCTTTTTGCAGGCTGAGCTCAATCCATTAGCAAAGTAGATTAAATAAAGGGTACTCTAAGTGCAAAATAAGAACATCCCTCTACGTGTTAAGTAAGAGAAACCAGAGAGAAAGCTATTGCAGCAGAGTGTTACAGGATACAGATTATTTTTAGCTTAAAATATGCAGAAGACCAGAGAGAAAAAGACAGGGTAAGAAATCCATACCAAGTGAGAAGCCAAACAACCTCCCCTGGAAATAATTCTTCCTAATGACAAGATCTAGTTTGCCATACTACTCATGTGGCCTTTCCAAAAGGACAGTTTCTGTCTATGCACTGGAAGGGCAGGGCTTGCAAAAGTAAAAAATCTTATCTAGAAAAGGTAGGGGGCTTTTTAACTCAGGCTCCCTGCTTGACGCTCTGGGACTTGAAAGAAAAAAAGCATTTTCTCACATTCATTTTCTTTCTCCCCTTTTATTAATAATGAGCAGTTTGAGAAATGATCACACTTCACACTCTTTCTCTGTCTTCGCCTTTACACACTTTCACAGAAGCCTTCTACCACAAGATGGAATTCATTTAGCACCAACATGATTGTTTACTAGACCTCCTAACTGTGACAGGTTTTCCAAGCTCATGAGACTGCTGAAGTTTCTTAGCTGCACCAGAACTGAGGAGCAAGTTCTGTCTATCTCTGTCAGAGACAGAGCCAACAACCATGAGCAGCCTATGTCTGGTGGCATCTAACAGAAATAGAACAAAGTGCTGGGACTGGATTCAGAACAGCAGGTCCTTTGAGTTGGGGTAGCAGGAAAAGAGCAGAGGAACAAGGACAACAGTGCTGGGGGATAAGAATTAAAACCAGAAAGGGATGACAGGTATGGATAACAACAAATAAAAACATGAAGTACTCTTTACTTTGGTGGTCCAGAGGGACTTAGGAAGGGGAGACAGGCAATTAAAGCCACAGAACTAACCCTGACCTGAAGAGACATTCTCCCAACACACAGCTGTGAGGTTATCTGGGTCAGGTGCAAGGACTTAGACTTTGTGTTCTGATATGGTACAGTGTCAAAGAGGATTCTGAGGTGGTCACACATTTTGACAATTTGAGAGACAGATACTTTGTTTAGAGTCATTAATTGTTACAAGCATTCTGCCATGCAGGATGGTACTACGTTTATTCAAAGATCTGGCCTACCTGCCATCACGCTATTGCAAGTGCACCTAGACTTTTATATCTCTTAAGACCCAACATCTATAGTTTGTTTGTTTGTACTATCCAGGCTATTCAGGTAACTTTTCTAAAGCAAACAAACATGCTTCATTTACTTTAGTCATCAATCAGACCATTTTGTGGGTTCTTAACCCCTCTTCCCTCCCCCCCCTTCAGCTACCACAGAAATGCAGATATAAGACTACAAGACAATGCTACCCTTTCCTCTACTGGCAGTGCTTTCACTCCTCAGAGACAGTTACTCCTACCCATCACTTCTAAAGCACTTTTGGCCTTTCACTGGAGTATGGTCAACAAGGTCCAGCACTAATTTATAGATCACATTCAGCAGTTCCTGAAATTAGATCAGGTCAAGGTTGTAGATTCCCATTATAAGTCTGATTGCCAGTGTTTCTGAACACAGAGATTTAATGGAAGCTTCCAGGTCATGACTCAGTGTTTTGTTCTTGTTGGTTCCTGAAACTTGAAAAGCTTGGTAAAACAATCAGAAAGGCGATCAGAAAGTTGAAGTGAAATCCTTGTCCTCTGTGACATGACACAAGGGGACTAGTCAAAGGAACTAGTCAAGGATGACACTAGTCTTTGAACATACGCCTAAAACTTCCATTGGGATTTTGCCAGCTATTTAAAAACAAAACAATTTTAGATAATAAATGGCAAGTGCTGACAAATGGTTTTGTTTCTGTGGTCTGCATGAAGAATATCATTAATAATCACCATGATGTTGCAGTCTGAATAGTTGCTCAAGTTAAGTTACTGACAAATGTCAAGATGCATTAAATGCCTGTGTGAACTGGAGAAAGGAAGTCATATATGCATACAGAATCCTGTGGATTGCTTCACAAGCCATAAATCTGTCCCAGGCTGTTGAGATTTTAAGACTTCTAGATCTCTAACCCAAATCCACAAACTTCTGATGTAAATAAAGAAATCAAGAGCATATATATTTTTTTTTCAATGTACTCTGATTAACATGCCTAACATTTGTATTTTACTTAATTCACCTTAACAGTGTGAATAAGCTTGTAACCCAGAAACTGCCAAAGCTCCACTCCAAATAAAGACAAAAGGTTCATCAAGGAGGTTCATTAAACAAGCTAGCACTCATGGAATGCTAACAAGATAGATGCATGAAAGAGCTCAGAAGCAGTGTTATTTATTTATTCATTTTTTATCTCCTTTGCCCTTATTCAAACTGCTGAAAGTATTGTGTACCTTTAATAGCTTCTTTTTTATCATCTCAATGACCCTGAATAGTTTTTAAACTAAATAAACACTTACAACCAGTTATTGGCTGTCTTGTGGTTCAGCTGTCTTCCAAAATTAGCACTGGAATCACAAGAAGAACTCTATTCTTCATCAGAAAACTAAAGAAAACTAACAAAAATAGTCCTCTGAATAAAAATATCACTCAGTCTAAAAACATGGAAAAACGATGCATTTATAACATTAAGAACAGCGTACAATGACAGAGAAGCTTAGTGTGCAATCTACAGAGGACCAAAAACCAGATACACACAAGGGAAAAGAGGAATATCAAGAAATGAAATAATAGCATGGGAAAAAATACATGACACTGTGAACTGTAAAAATCCTTCTGGTAGGTAGGGCAGCTGAATTTCTTATCCTCTTCTGCACTGTATACCTATGGAAAATGGAAGTAAAAAGTTACAGGAGTGAATATTGCTGTTTTTCTGGGCACCACGTGGGTATGGCTTTAATATAACAACACAAGGTGCAAAAAAATGGCAAAATCAGGGTCACAGTGCTCCTTTGTTTGCTACCTCTGGGCATCTGTTAAGTTAAACCTGCAACACCAACCTAATGTTGCCAGTTTGGGGAAAGACTAATAGCCTGACTCAAATGATTAGGATCCCAACAGAAGCAGCCAGAGGTGAAGCTATCTCCTCATTTCAATGAAGTATTTAAGGATATTTCCTTTGTCTATTTGCATTTCAGAAAACATAGTAATTTAAGCATCAGACAGCCATGGGACTTAGAGCCCTAAAAACAAGTCTCTACTTCAACTTCTAGGCAGGAGGTTGAAATGGGGACTTAGGCACACAAAAAGTCTTCAGAAGGCATCACAGGAAAAGCTGTGCTGCAACATTTCAACAGCTGTGCTGCAAATGCAGTGTGATTAAAAAACAAACAAAAAACAAAACAAAACAAAACAAACAAACAAAAAAAAACAGGCAACAGTGGTCTGCCTTCTCAAGTATAAACAGGAAAGGTTTTAGAATAGATGGATTATTCTCCTAATAAAATGTCCCTTTATTCAATCAAAAGACAACCACAGGGGAAAGTTCGGAGTTGGATGGCAGGATACGAAGAGAGGAGGGTAAAATCTCTTTGACAGGGAAAAACTTTGTTTCATTTCTCCAATGAACAAATATTAATACTTCATTTCTAGCCATCGAAAAAGCAGACAGCCAAATGTATCCCCAGCAGTAAAGACACTGCCCTATTACCCTCGCACTGTACACATTTAAACCAAAGGGCAAACAAATGTTGGCAAACAGGAATGTGATGACTTACAGTATTTGCTTTGCCACAGTAGCTGGGAGGAGAAAAAATCCCCTGGAAAGATTAAGAAGCAAACATAAAACTGATCTTGAAATTCCTATTTGTTGATGCCCCAGGGCAGGTACTTTTTCAACATTACACCTATTTTTAAGAAGTACTTGCCCATTGAGGCACCTATACTACTACCTGGTCTGTTTTAAGATACAGAAACACTGACTCACTTGGTAAAAAAATGAAATTAACCAACACTCCCCTGATTAAAGCAGGTATTAGACATACAGAAAGTCTTCAGGAAAACATTTATTGAAAAAAATACTATTTAATTTTGAGGGACTTTATACAAGATGGAGGGAAACTGAATGTATTTAAAAGGACCTGAATTTTAACCCCAGGAATGATTCCTTATTTTATAAGCTCTCTAAACTGCAGATTGAAAATCAGGAGGAGGCTTAAATTCTATCCATCTACAAACTAGATTATTATGCTGCCTTGAAGGTTCCTTTTTCCTTCCTCCTCAATAATTTTGGCATTCACTGACTAAATCTTTTATCTGTGGCATATATGCAGGCTGGAATAATATTATTCTTAATGGACGTAAGATATTCTCACTGCTAGAACTGTTAATTTTTAGGGAAACTTTCATAAGATTACCTCACCCCCCACCTATTACTGTTCTAGCCCCTAGCAGGAAGGGATGTTTTTATTTATTTGATGTTTACTAATTGTGTTTATTTCAAATAAATCTAATTCTTAGCAAAGCTGCTGAGGTTCTGTTTGCACTTTAAATTCACAGGTTTACTGTAAAATGCCAGGCATATTGAGATGAATCAAACTCATCCAAGCATGAATGAAATGTAGTGAGAAAGTCCCTTCTGGCATCATTTCTGGGATTAGTAATTTGTGAAATTGTGGTGATGCAAGGGAACAGCATGAGAAAGCCATTTCCTTCCCTTTTGTCCAGTCTAAATGCAAATCTGAACTTTCTTGGCAGTTCATTTGCATATTAATGCATATACTATTCCCCTCCAGAGATCACTTCAGATTTTCTAAATTAGGTTGGGTGGGTGGGCTGAAGGAAAGGGGTCATTTTTATCATACTACCTCAGATACTCCCAGATACTTCACCAAAAAGGCAGAAAATAGGCAATTATTTTACTTCCCCTATCACTATTTCATTTTGCCAACTGGTCCACTAAGGAGCTGCAGATAAAAGGCAATGGTTGACCAGAAGGAGGGAAATGCTTCACGTCACTGAAGAAGAACAAACATGATGAAATTAAGAAAGGGTAAGAGTGCATACCAGTCTAATTAGCATTTCTTACTAGTAGCTTGGGAAATGTCAGCCACCAGTTGGTGGCAAAATAAAGATGTAATGTGAGTAATAATGAATTAAATTGTGGCTATTTGCATTGAAATGCTAAGATAATGATCTGAAATTACGACTGTATATATTCCCCTTGACAGTTGAAAATTGGACTTAAAGCTAATAGTACTTTGGATGAACTTTACGCCATGAAATCACTTTTAATGCTTTACACTCCTTTTGGCTATGACAATGTGTTTCAGAAAGTTAATTTACCTCTGTTTTGTTCAAGCTGTTTGGTAATTGATGCATACATCATGGAGGTTTTAATGAACAACTACAGGGACTATTTACCCTATTCACTAAGTATAACTGAAACACTTGATTACTACTCCTGAGCTGAATAAACCAATAGAGTCAAGCACAACAAATATTTTTGGCTAGGGATTGGAGGCTGTGACATCAGTAAAGATCTATTTAAATGCAAAGAAAAAGGCAACATTTCCAGAAGGTGTTTCAATATTTCAGATAGATCTCCTTGCATTAGCTGCAATTTATAGTTTCACTGTTAGCATTAGGAGTCGCTTAGGGAGAATTTACATCTGTATGTCTGCAAACCAGAAGTACTGTCAGAGTAAGCTTAGCCAACAAAACAGAAAAGCAGTGGATATCTTCACAACATCTGTTGTGTAAATAGATTTCCACTAATAGTGCATTTAAAATGAGGGCTTATTTCCAGACTGTAGTGCTTAGTTACACTGTAACATTATTTTTGCCATTATTTAAAGATAAATGATGTGGAAACTATAAGATTACACAGATTACATTATGCCATGCTCACAAAAAGTGGTTTTGCACAATTAAAAGGAATCTTGAAGACTTTTAAGGAGTGATGAGGCTTCAGGATATCTAAACTGATATCTCTTTGACAGTACTTGCTTTCACAGGGTTCTTATTTCTTGAAGGTGTCCTGCAATGGCAGTGAAAAATGGATGCACCTCAAATAATCACAAATTTTCGCAGATGTTGGACAGAATTTATAATTTACAGGGCTGATGAAATGGAGACTACCAAATCTATATTCAGTATATCAACCCCCAAAGTCTGCTTGTATATTCAAAATTGCCTTTTTGTACTCCAGCAAAAGTCCTGCTTCTTTCCAGCTGCCATAGTTGTCGCATTTGCTGCTTTTTGCACTTTCAAGAAATAGCTCTGCAGGCCATAATCTCATGACTGTATGAAGCCAGACAGCTGTTTGCTTTCATGTACCAACTCTAGCATGGAATTACTGAGCCAAACTACTTCCTCTTATTTATATGGATCATCTGCTTTGTTGATCATCCTTCCCTGTAATGTTATTAGAAATACATATCAAATACATGAATGAAAATAGAAAAATAAAAGCCAGACAAGTGAGCACTTCCAATTTAATGGTTTTACCAAGAGAAAGTGCCTTGTAGTCTGACTATATACAGCTTATGGTGCTTCAGGTTAGCTCTTTTCCTAGATCTGCACAGCTCATGCCTAGTGCTCTTCACTGGGTTACCAGGGGCCAGATAAGAAATAAAATTATTAAATAATCTTGTGCTTCTTATATGCTGTATTTAGGGACATAACTAAGTGGAAATACTGTCATTGTATGTGTTGTGCGTTATCCTACTGCAGGTCCAGTTAAGAAACTACTTCTTTTCCAGTTCAAATTTAGAGCCAAGCAAGTCCATGTACTTCTAGTCTTCCTACCATTTTGTACTTTAGTCCTTCTGTATTATTTTTCTAGTCTTTCTGTATTATTTTTTAGTCTTTCTGTATTATTTTTCTAAAACTTCTGTGGATAGATAGAATACATTTTCTATATCTATAGAAATACAATTGTTTAGGCAGCACAAAGGCCTTTCCAATGACCACATACCCTGTATTTGCTACATCCAGTGCAGTGCATCCAGAAATGGATATAAAGCTGCATATGTTCCCACAGACCACAGGAATTACATCAGAAGAATTCAAGGTATCTTAGAAAATTACCAGGAGAATACATTGGTATTCCCAGTAGTGGGGGAAACACTGTGCATCCCTGGGCACCTGTCTTTAGCTGTGGTAGCCTAAAAAGAACGTAAAACACATAACTAGAACACCTCTAACGGGGAGAAGCACAGAAGAGATGCCTGTCTACTTATAGCTTTGATGTAGTGATTGAAATGCTTACATGACAGACATGTTAAAGGTCTGATTTTCAGCAGCTTTGTTTTTTTGTTTATGTATTTGATCAGAAAAATGGTGATGGGAAGTGCTATGGATGCGAACAGAAGTTTGAACATAGATATACTCTTAAGGCTCCCATCTTTTCTCTTAGGCCTGTTACCTTATCATTAACACATTTGTAAATCTGATGGCCTTGATTTTTAAGTGCAGTAGGGGGATGGAGGGAGGTTGCTTTCTGTGAACAGTGTTACTGTTTAAACAGTTCCAGTTTAACTTTGAAAAGCACCTTCCTTTCAGGTCAATAAAATGGCTGCAGGCCAAGTTCCCATCTGTGCTGAACTTGTATTTGCTGGCTAGAGACAATTTTCTACTAGACCTGTTTAAAAGGAGAGCAGTGTAACATGCTCTCTGCTAGCACGTATCTAAAAGTAAGTTCAGTAGCTACTATATCTCAAAAAAACCTTTCAGTCACACCAATATAATATAACCTATACTGTAATTCCCCCCCCCCAGACAAGTAGTAAGGCCTTAGTGATGAAAGCTGGGATACTCAAGTTCCATTGCAGTTATTTACTAAATAAATTCAAAGCATTCCAAGGAATGCATCTCTGAGGTGTCCTGGAAGAGAGAAAATAAAAAGTTCCCCATGAAACTAAACAGAATTTCTTCTCCTCTTTCTTGCTTCACTCCCACATACATGCTCCAGCTATACGAATTGATGACTTATTTTCTCCATAATTCTTGTCCTTTGCCTTTATGAAGAAATACCAAATATTTCACCAAAATATTCTGAAAATTTCTTCATTACAATGTAGGCCTGAGACCTGAGCAACATAGCTGACAAAGCACAGTAGCTTCCTTATTCAATCTATAGGCAGAGAGGTCTAGAATTGCCCTTGTTAATTTGCTGGCTCTCCCTGGGTTTCACCGTGCTTAACCAGCAGACTATGTACTTCCATTGTACTTCAGTGGAAAACAAGCATAACAATTTTACCACATCTCTGCTTAGTGAAGAATACCACCAAGCCATATGATAATTTTGAGGAAAAAAATGTTTCAATCTGATACTTAAAAAAACACATCCTCTCTCCTCTTTGGTTCCTTGTCCCCCGTATACTACCATAAACCAACCAGACGAATGTATGACCTTTTTCTCCTCTGTAAATCCTGTCCTTTCTCTCCAGGATGGATTGGCAGCCATTACCTTATCTGCACGTATTCCATGGAAGTGGTCCTGTATCTTTGAGAATGAGGAAGAAATTCCCTAATCGGTTCTGAAAATGAAACTACAACATAGAGAGAATTTGATGGTGACAAGACCACACAGGAGGTATAAAAGACACAGCTGTTCACAAGAGAATGCCACAGTATGTCTGCAGCAAAACACAGAGCAACAACATGAGAAACAAAGCAGAACAAGAAATGACAAGGAGAGGGACATTCTGGAAGGCTGAAGACAGGTTGCCTGAAATGCTGACCTATTCGATATATAGGTCAGCCTGCCATATGTAATGAGCTGTTGCAGTATGTTGTAAAACTGCTGCAAGAAACCAGTGCTATAGCTTTATCTATTTCCTATTAGGAGTAAAGGTCAGGCACAAGCTCCTTCTGTTGCTCTTGGCTGTTCTAAGTGAAGGCCATGGAAGGAACCCATTACAGAATAAAAGTGAATAGCTCCAGGCTCGTAAGTTGCATTGCCAGTGGGGAGGCATACTGCTAATAAAAATGGGCTGGTAGTAAATCATTTAATTTCTTGGCTGTTCCTACCCTCATTTTCAGATGGAAGTTGATGTTTTAAGAGCTTTAAAATTCAGCCCTGATCAAGAAATGAATTTAGTTTTTTGAAAAGCAGCTGTTAGAAATAGCTTTGTTCCTTCTTTAGCCCCAGTAGAGCTCAAAATCAGCTACTGATAGATACAACTGTACAATCCTCTAGTTTTTATTTTATTTTTAAATAAACTACAATGAAATAGCCTTTTCCATTAGCATACTGTTTCATCAGTCTTGCTAGGGCTTGCTACAGAAGGACTGTCTGTAAGATTCCTTACCGATGTGAGAGGGTAGAACCCTCTTAGCCTGGGTTGTACCTGTCATTCTCTCTGCTGAGCAACTGTACGAAATTACTCCATCACTGTGCTCTTGTCCCTGGTCCTGTTGTAGGACATCATCTCTTTACAATGACTGAAAGTGAAGAATTATGACTGCAATCTGAATGTTACTTTTAAATATTAATTGAACATCTTTTTTTTTTGTCTTGTCCAATAACTAAAATTAATTTCATTCCACAGGGGTTTATATGCCATATAAAATTAAAGTAAGTTAGCACAGTTCTTGCCAAAATATTGCAATGGAAACTGTTTATATTCTAACAAAATGAGAAGGTTTAGGTAAGGTGTAAAAGTTTTAACGACCTGCACATAATAGGATCTTGGCATCATAAAATAAGGTTCTGAAAAGTAGATTATGTAAAGAAAAATAAAGTTTATTTAAACAACAAAAAAATGTTTTCTTCATGGCATAGTCAAGGATACTAGCTACCAATTTTAACACAAAAATAGAGATTGTATGACTGAAAATGTCACTTATGAACTTCAATATAAGCCCCTGACAGCAAACTTATTTTCCTGAAGTGAGGTAAAAAAATTAGAGGGAAATCAAACAGTTTCATGATACCAGGCAGAGGAACAAATATTTCTGGTATGTTTAACAAAAGTAATTATAGTAACACTATCAAAAATCTGCTGATTAAGATCTTTAAAATATTTTTAAATTTTCATGCTACCATAATTATTTCCTTTTTCAGTGTTTCCAAAAACATTACTATCAGCATCAACAGTATGTGATGGAAAGTGGAAGACTCATCTAAGCCATTCCATACTCATCTTTCTGTTCGCCTCTCGTATTCCATGAAGTTTCAGAGATAATTCTTTAAATATAATGAAAAGGAATTAGTTATTAATCCTTAAAAAGTAGAGAATTGGATTATTCTTTACTTTTGTTAAAAACAGAACATGATTATGAAAAGCTTGTAGATTTCTCTGAAAAAAAAAAATTACATTTTGAGAATGTCCAAAGAGAGGGGAAAAAAAAAAAAAAAAGGAACAATTGGTTAAAAAGAAGTTTAACAGATATTTAAGCCTTAATTTATTGAAACCAATTGAAATCCTTTTCAATTCCAACTTTGTCTTAGGGTTTGGATGAAAGTATGTTCAAGTCCTTACAGTATCTTCTGAGATTCTATTTTTAGCCCTGTTACTACTTTGCTCTGTAGTTCGAAACACAATACTTCCATTTCAATGGAAGTATTCATTTCCCTTAATTTCCCTCCCTCCCTATTTTTACTAATAAAGCTCTGTCAATTCACAAAGCATTTTAGAACATAAAAATATAACCAGTAACTTACAGTACTTATGGTACTGGGATGTATTTATACATTGCAATTTTTAATTTGTTGGAGTAACCTTAATTCAATAATCATTGCATTAATACAGGAATTCAGTTGTTTAAACAAGCTATGTAGAAGACACCCATTTTGTGTGATAACGAATGATTAAAAATAAAGAATGATAGATGTAGAATTTCAGCCTCAGATAATTATAGACTCTGCAGTGAGCCTCCAGTAAGCTATTGATGGGTATATACAAATTCACCAGCTATACGTAACTGTACCTGTATGCTTTGTAATAACTGGTTTGTCTGATGGTATCCAGATTTTACTCTAGAGCATGTTATTATACAAGTACAAATAAACAGCTAACTATTTTAGTAACTCCTCCTTTCCACTTTAAACATTTATTCCATTATTGCAGATATACCTTGGCTTTGTGGGATATACAATGCAGGCACAAAAATTCTGTTATCTACCACATATTTGTGATTAAAGCATCCAGCAGATGGTAAAGTACAAATACTACCAGAAACAATACATAGGATGTATTTTGATTACAAATAGTTGCTGAAACAGACAACTTAGTTGCTTACCAAATTATAGACTCTTATTTTCTTTTAAGTTCATATGTTTCCTTCAATAAAAAAAAAATATATATATATATATAAATATATATAGTTTGTATGAACACTTGTAAGGCCTCTGAACACATAAGTGATTTTGAAATATATTCTCTTTCTCTCCAGATTAAGTATACAATAATATTAATAGTGGAAGTTTCTCCCACATATCCATCAATTCCAATATTGTATTTCTAGTACTCCCCCTTTCTGTTATCCATTTAGAATTGTAGATCCTTTGACCTTCATCCATCTTCCTTTTTTCAGGTCTTGTTCCCTCTCCTACTTCAGTTGTTTTCAGTTTCTATATCCCCATCTTCTTCCAAAAAAGTTGATATTCTTCCTTTCAGAACAGCTGAAGCTTGGTGGAATCCAGGAAAGCCCACTGTGGATTTCACTAAGAGGGCAAATACAAACTAATCGTGTCTAGATATATCCTCCAAGTCTCCGATTATCAGCAGTTAATTAGCTCCCTATAAAGCCTGATCATTATAGCCCTGATGATTTTTTTTTTTTTTTTTTTCTCTATACATTTCTCTAATCCTTTTTAGACCATGTTTCTGCTCTGCCTCCACAACCACCTGTGGCAATGAGTTCCACAACTGCAGTATTGCTGAGCAAATGTACAGCTGATAAACATGGACTTATTACTCATTTTAGTGCAATTTCTATGCTTGTCACAGTTTAGGAATGCGTCCTTAAATGCTTATGGGATATGCACATTCGTCTGACTTTATAATCTAAGACATGCAAATTGGTCTTTATACCAATGTAAAACCCATTAAGTCAATGGAGTTTCACATGGACGTACGGTCTGCCCACACAGATTGAATTACAGGTTGAGGGCTGTAATTGTAGCAAACAGTACATAATTACCAGAATGACACTTTTGTTACCTCTGAACACTGAGAATATTTCCTATACTATAAACGTTATTCAGAAAGATAGAACAGCTCCTTTACAAAAAAATAAAATGAAAAGCTACAAGAAAACTACAGCCTATTTTTAATACTTCCATTTGTCATGAAGTGACAGAGGAATCAAAACTTGGAATGAATAAAATAAGGAAAAAATATATATGAAACTTCAGTAATGTCTAGTAGTTGCATTGTGCAACTGTACTCATCCAAAGCTATCCTGACAGTTTTTTCGTACTAAGTTAACAGAAAGTAAAATTATTTGTTTATATTTGGAAGTTCTAAGAATTCTGCATACGTATTTCATTTGACTGTATCACAGAAGAATAATTTGTTGCAACTACCTAACAAAAAGCTCCCAAATCTGGCCGGTTCAATTTCTCACTCATTTCCTTCAGAATGTCTTTTCAATATTGCTGTAAGATTTAATCTCTCCAGCCCTGTGCTATAAACTTCTAGACTGTAACAAACCTCAGCCTCAAAAATGCCAAACACAATGAAAAATGGAAATCACCACAGATTAAGCTGGTCTCAGAGCTCCTCTGAGCCTCAATCACTGGCTCCTGGGTCACTGCCTGAGCTGAATATGCAAGCTTACCGCTACCACCCACACCAGTGTTGATGCTCTGTGCTGTGTTACAACAGTGAAGGGCCCAGAAAAAAAAAAAAAAAAAAAATCCATCAAATTCTTCCCCTTCCCTTCTGCTTCTTTGACAAGAACATAGCATGGGAGCTGGCTATCAATATGTGAGTTCAATTTTGAACAATGCTTGCTTTTCTTAACCTGTACCACAAAACACTTGCTAAGGAATTTTAGTTAAAAAAAACAAAAAACAACAACAACAAAAACTATTGTTTAAAAAAAAAAATCAGAATGTTAAAACATCTAGAGTGCTGATTAGAAAATACCTTCTCTTTTTAATTTAAGGATGACACTGACCATAACCAGTGAAGAAAAGGGTCAATGCATAAATATCAAAGGTGATAGCTGCCTTAATATTTGCTTTGATGATAAAGGAAGATTCTAACAACTCCAAGAAGGGAGATTTTTTCTGCTGTATCAGTTTCAGCAGTTTGGTGAAGAGAGCTTTCCCTGCAGTCCCGCCACACCCTGGCAGGGACAAGCAGAACATAAGAGGAAGAGAATTTTTTATTTTCCATTCAGACTTAGCTTCTGCTAGAAGGGAGGACAAAAGACCAGCCTTCTGGTAATTGTAAAACAAGAATTCAAAAGTAGTTTTTTAAAAGAACCTCCGTATTTCCTCGATGTTGCTTCGAGATCGGTGTGGCCTCAGTGCTTGTCTTAACAGACACATTGCAGCAACATTGTTTTACATTGCAACAGACCTGGAAGAAGCAGATGTGCTAGAGTAGTCAAAGCGAGAAAGATACACACAGGAGAATAGGGTAACTGTATCAGGTGCTGTCACGTTACACTGACCTGCTGGCTGGTAGACCTAAAAGGAGTTTCATTTTCATGCTAGACTGTGTGGCATTTTTTGTTTGCTTGTTATGGTAACCCTGGGGGAAATTCAACTGCTTAGTTAGAGAAATGTTCCTTTAAAAATAAATAAATAAATAAATACCCATAGCTTAGTTCAGCTCTGTTTTCTTATTCTAACGAGTAAAACCAGGTACATAGGTGGTGTAAATGTATCTCTTCAAGAAAGTTAAGAGAACTAAAATGATTTAAGACACCAGCTGAGGAGCTGGCTGCACACATGGAGCTATCATTACATTACAGGAAGACAAACAATGACTACCTGTTTAAAGTGTATGGATTCCCACTGACTCCACATACCTGCATGCGTACATTTGCATGCTTTCTGACACAAGCTTAGCTTGGTCAGAACAATGCTTTGCTTAATTTCAGTGCACACAGTTGTATGTTATAGAAAAACGTGTCCTGCTGTATAACAAGCAGCTCTGTAATACACAGTAACTGACAAAGGAACAATTAATTCTGACATGCAAGGTTCTCTCACAGTGTGTTGGCTCTTTTAAATTATTGATAGTGATATAGAGAATACAGAGCCATAAGAGTACAGCTGCTTCAGGTGCACCCCCCCCCCCCTTTTTTTTAAAAAAAATTAAAAAGAAAAAAAAAACAGTTACATACCTTAACTGACAATCTATGGAGATTAAAGGTAATTCGCCTTCCTCAAACCTCAGGTTTTACAAAAATGTTAAACAACAGCTTTGATATCACTCTCTGAAACTAAAACCCAATGTAGAGTACCTGGAACCCTGCTGATAAAGAACAGTGATTTCCCAGAACAAAAACTAAGAAGTGTAATTTGAATCAGACTGTTTGTTATAATGTTCATATGCAATTTTCATTATCATAATCCAACTTCAGCAGTTCTGCAGACCAGCTGAGGTCCTCAGTAGGGCATGCAACCAGAAATTCATGAGCATCATGGCAGGCATGATAGTGTAATGCAAACATGCATACAACTGATAGGACTTCTGTGATTAAAAACATTACAGTACAAAACAATCATTAAGAGTTTGCTTTTAATTTACTTTTTAATCAGCTTTATTTTAATCAGAAAATTGTATCTAGCAAAGCTCATTAAATGATATCTAGAAGGAATAAAATAAACCCTTACTACTATGCTGATAGTTTTTATGTAAAGTTTAGTTAGTTTATACCCAATAAGCAAGTCACAAGCAGGGAAACATAACACAAAATACTAGATGTGATACAATCCAGTCATCTATTAAAAAAAAGTATGAATTATATTGAAAACAAGATGTTTTTGTCATCATATGGAAATGAATGGCTCTATTAACTTATTTTTCTTTATAAAGACTGTCGAAAAGATGGGCTAATGGCTTATTGCAGTTTTTAAACACCAACTGACTTTTAGGGCTAATACCTCTGTATTATTTTTCACCTAACTTCTATGACAACAAACTGTCTGGCTTTCATAAAATACCTTATTGAGGAGGTATTAAGTCTAGATAGGGGTCTGAAAACAAACTAAAACAAAAAAGGACTTAGTTTGGAGCATGGAGCGGAACTAAAGCACTCCTCCCATTTCCCAGAAAAATTCCAGAAGCTCCTGGCACTGCTTGATTCCACCTGCCACTGGTGGTAGTAGGGCTTACTGAAAAGTATGTAAGGATTTAATGGTGTTCTTCTGTGCACATTAAAATTAACTGCTTTGCATAGATTTCTGTTGAAATGTGATTAGTGATGCCTAACATTATTTAGCCAACTTCTGGCACTTCATTAAAACAAGACCCCCAAAATCAATGCTGCATGTCTTGTGCAAATCAAGTTCTTAAACTGCTTTCTCTACATGCCTAAACATAGCAAGGAATGATCTATTGAATACAGGACATTTAAGAGTGTAGATAATGTCTTTGCTCACTACCCAGTTAACTTGGTTACTGTTCTTCATGTTCACATTGCATTGGTTTTGACAGATACACTTCTGAAACTGAGCTTTTAGTGACCACCACAACCATTTACCAGAATTTCTGCAGGTGTAATGATTCTGGGAGAGAACTCGAGGGAAGGAAAGCATCTCAACTATGTAGCCAAGAAAGGGAACTATCTACAACCAGGAAATATGAGGGCTGCAAATAAGGTTGTAGTCATATAGTATAAACCAACAGTTACTATTTAGAAATCAGTATGTTAGTTCTGATGCTGGGGTTGGGTTAAGACTGCACACGTGGTCAACTACGGCTCAGCTATTAAGCAATACCTTGCCAAACCAAGCCATTCATTACTTCTAATCATGTGACAACAACTTAACATGTCAAGGGAGGTATACTCCAATACAAATTATTTTTCACCATCTGTTTATGGCACAAATATTTTTACTCCCTCCATTAGTTACCATCTGCAGGATAATATCAGTCAGTTTATAAAACTTTGTCAAAATGCAAACAATAAAGCCAATTCACCATCATTGACTTCTTTGCAATATTCATACAGAATTAATCCCAACTGTTCTATTGTAAAGATATAATTCTACAGGTTCCTAAATCAAATCAATTAATTTTAAATGGAATTGGAAATTATTATTCAGTAATTTAGATGTCTAAACGATGAAAAGCAGATGTATGGTTAAGCACATGTTATTTTATCACACCAGGTTTCTCCTATAGCTGGTTGTAAGAAAATAATGTTATCTAAATACTTAATGACTCCAACAAACCAAAGAAAAAAAAAGTAGCAAAACAGAACCTCCGTAAAGTATTTGTTTTCCATTAACATGGCTTAAAAAAAAAAAAATCACTGAGTTGCATGTAACTAGATGTCCTTTAGAAGTTTGATTCAGAAACTGCCCTTGAAAAATCAAGTTATTGTAGTCCAAGTTAACTTGTTCTTTAGCTAACATATCTGGGAAAAGAACATTTAATTTTAATAATTTTTCCTTTTAAAAAAAAACTAGTAACAATATTTACTACTATATATTTACTATTTATTTTTACAATTAAAAGCATAAACGTTTTAATACTTTAATCATAACAAAATTTAAATTTTGCTCAATGCAACATTGCATTGTTTTATTTGGCAAATACTGAAAACAATTTTCTTTTTCAGAACAGAAAATTCAAATCAAGCAGATTCCATGGAACAATATTGTTCCATGATATTTATGTCAATGGCTCACAATAAAGATCAGGAATCTATAGGTGCCATTAACATAACCTCAGAGGCACTGTAGAAATATCAAGCAACTTACTACAAGAATTTCAGCACTGACTGTATGTATTCACCTTTCATCAAGAGAACATGAATTTTTATTCTGCTTTAACAGAAGCTTTGCCATAATCATAACACCATATTCTGAGTAGATCAGATAAACTTATTTTGCAAGAGCAGGAGTACATGTCAGCTTACGCTATCCTCTCTGCAGAGAAGCACTTGCAGTTTCCTAACCAGTGGCAATAATTAAAAGATAGTAAATTCAGCAGCACTGAGGTAAAGACTCACTGATCAGAGTGCAGAACACTTCAGACAAAGGCCTATCACCCCTCCTTGTATTTCATACCCACAAATTAGATTACTGATTCTGGTTCATAAATATTTAGGAAAACTTGTCCTTCCAGTGGGTATATATCTCTTTATCTCGTGATGCTTCTGAGGCACACATCCAAAAGCAAAGCTGTATGATCTCAAAAGTACCATCTAGTTTCCTGTTTCCCCATATCGTTTCTAAAGTACCTTTTCTTCTCTTTGTTTCTAACTGCTTCTCTTGTAGAAAAGAAAAAGGAGGGAACATTGTATGTAAATTCAATCCTCATTATACACAAACAGCGTTCGCAGAAATTGGGCAAGTACATACCAGTTCTCTAACTCCAAGTTGTGACTCACATGCAGAAATTCACCATTCCACGGTTTGGCTCTGATATTTAACCTTTACTGTACACTGTATTTAGAAGACCACTAACAAATCCAGGTAGAGAACTGATCCACATGGGTAGGTAATGCAAATACATAATGTGCACTTGCATTTTGGCAAAGCAATGAAGAACTTGCAGATATACAAAATGAAACTATTCTGAAGATCTCTACATCTAGCTTCATAGGAAAAGTAATACTACAGTTATTTAAAAGACTGTAACACTGGTATATTTACTGGAATACTTTCTAGAATGCTTACACTAACAATCCCAAGAAAACAAATACATTTACATTTTTTAAACATCTAAAGGAAATAGATTTGTTCAGCGTTTCTTAGAACACATGGCGTGCCCTTTACCACTGTCAGGTCCAGCTCTCACAAAACCAAATGACAGAGGTGAGGGTGAGGGTTTTCAGCAATGACATCCGGATTTAGTATCATTTAAGAGCATTTCAAATGCCAAAGATTAAGCTTTAAAAGAAGTATCAATGTAAAGAACACATAGAGAGTACAAAGTGGTGAAGTATAATTGACTGAAGGGATCAAACACTAAAATGACAGAGAACCACATCTCATGAAGGCTCATTACCCACACAGCTGAACACTAGAAAGTTTTTCTAACATTCTCTATTGGCCATGAATAGAAAGGTGATTGAATAATGAGGAAAGAAAAAAAAAATGAAAAAGAAACAAGGACAAATGGACTTTAGAGGGACTGGGAAATAGGCATTTTGCAGTAGAGGGAAAGATGCACCAGTTTGATGTACAGCAGCAATTAGGTTTGTTGATAATGAATAAATTCATCAAATCTGAAATCTGGATTAAAAAAACAAACAGCATTTAACCACCTCTGTAAGCTCAACTCCAAGAAGGCATCTCAACTTCACTGGGGCTTTTTAAACAAAACAAAACAAAAAAGAAGAAAAAGAAGGAACGAAAACCTAAGACTAGGAAGATTTTTTTTTTTTTTTTTTGTAAAGTCTCTTTCTACTAAGCCTTCTGTTTCTTCCATACGTATTGCTGGAATATATGGCTCTTTTTGCATTGAATTGGCCAATATTCACCATCTCTTCAGAGAAGCATCATGCACCTTAAGTATCGTGTTCTTGGATTACTTCAAGGTAAGTCCTTGAAAACTTTTGTGAGTGATTCTAGAGACAAAGATAAATCAAAGTATAGCACTACTATGTAAGTCTGATATCCATGGCCTTATATGGACAGGATGCTTAATATGATTATTCAGCATCCCAAAATACTTTTGCTCTTTTCTTCAAAATACATACACAAGGCTCCATCCACTACTGGCATTCTAATTAAAACAGTTCTTGCAAAACAAGGTCAGAAGAAAAACAGATTCTGGCTTAAATAAATAAATAAATAAATACACTTTAGTCACTTGGAAACGTTAACTTGCTCCTCTTTAAGCTCTTCCAATCCCTTTTTGCATGACCAACTTATTCTAAAAATACCAATTAGTATAGATTTTTGACTATATTATAAGTGTAGAATTCTCTTTGCCATTTCCCTTGCAAGTTCAGAATTTAGTAAGGAAAACAACTGTTAATACCTTGCACTTTACCATCACATAGTTCCCAGATGTCAGTTTCCCCTACTGGAAATTTCTGCCTGAAACAATAGTTTAACTCACAAGTAAGTAATTCTCCAATTGAGCCCTGGACTGGAGAGTGAAGAAGCTTTTTTATTTTAACTGATTTCTATTTGTTATTGAAACTATTTCTCCATACTTAATCTACTTGTGAGAGAACCACATTAAAAAGGCATAGAGGATTGTGATAATGTTATTCTTCTGGCTTTGAAAGACTATTTAAATCTTTTCTACAACACGATATAGGCCAAATTGAATTGGATAGAGTGTAGGGGGATTACTGCATGGTAGCCACACATCATCCCATTAATCACACTCTAACCTTTCAAGCTGTTCAGCACCCTCTCCTCACATATTACATCCAGATTCTTCAGCAGAGCAAAGGATAAGTAACCAGATGGAACCTGGTGGTTCCTGCTTTTTCACTATTCAGTGATTTTATCTCAACTGTTCTTAAGCTGTCAAAGATGGCAATCACACTTCTCCAAACTCGTATATACAGACCACCTTCAGTAGGCTTAATTTATTAGGCCTAGATCCGTTAAATGTTAAGCTCTCTACTCTGAGATTTGAATTGAGAAACTTATATGAGGCAGCGTCTATGCTTGTTGTCTCCACTTAGCATAGAGAGAGTCTGCCAATTTGTCATTCTATAAAAAATTGCTGTTATGATGAGTGGTGGTGCTGCTTTGAGATAATCAGAGCAGGAAGTGGGAACCTGAGACATCCAAAGCTGCACCTGTCCTGAAACACCTATATATCTGACTTCAACTCTCTGTAGTCAAGTCTTGTTAGAATCATATAAGTAAAGTTGGAAACAAGCAAACACAAACAGAAAAGCCAAAACTACTGGTTGAGCCATTAAGCAGAGAGCTCTAAAAATAAACCCTTACCTGTGTGCTCATACAGTGGTCTGCTTGCAACAGTGCGTTGGAATGGGACATCCTGCATGGGACAACCAGTCCCTATAAGGGACCTGGACATGCTGCCCTCCTTCGTCTCTTTCGCTCCCTCTGAAACTTGCCTTTGGGGCTGCTCACTGCTGCCAACAGCAGCTCCAGATACCCCGCTTGCTGGCTGCCAAAAGGCAGCACCCCACCCAGCCGCCATTTCACAGCAGGCCAAACTGGAGCCTTCCTATCTTCCTACCACGTGTGCCCTCCTCAGCAAACCACAGGAATAAAGGATCTAGACAGTTAACAGACACCATATTTAAACAATTCGGCCAAGTATCACAGTCAAAAAACTCACCTTTTTAAACATCTCTGTCAAGCTTTCTTTAGAAGGAAAACCAGAAATTCCCCTGGAGTGAGGCCTTTCCTCAAAGGAATGACCCCCGTTCTCACAAAATGGCGGCAATCGCGTTGTGTGAGAGAGGCTGTAGGCTGAGGTGGCACCCAGTGGCGGTCCTTTAGAAGTAGCATGATATGAAAGGTGGTATTACTCTTGTCAAAATTGTGCCACAGCTCAGGAAGGTGACCCATTAACAGCATCAGAAAGCAAAAATGTGGCAGGGAGGGAGGTAAGTAGAGGTGTTAAGGAATCACACCTGTGTGGAGGTTCTGTGATTAATCTAGCAGCTGTTGTGCGTAAATGAGTAGCCATAGGCTTTTTGTTTGTTTGTTTTCCTTAAAGAATATATATATATATTATCTTAGGTTCTAGAACTAGGGCCTCCCTTTCTTTTTCAACATATGGTTATTATTGGCAGAATTACTTAATTTTGATAAGGAATGTAGAAAAATACATCCTTGGTAGGTCTATCTCCTCAGAGGTGGACATTCACAGATTTGAGTAGACAGCATAATAATAATGTTCCCTACCTGAATATCTGTTAATCAGGGCTTCATGGTCTTCCTGTTTCCAAGTTGTATTCAGATGTGGTTTCAAGGTAAGCATTTTATTCTGTCATGTCCAAACTTGGCCAAGTTAAGGTCTTCATGTTTAACGTGAAGAAGTAGGCATTTTGGAGCTCAAACTTCTCTAGGATCAGTTGAGCAAGCTTTCAAGATCATAATTCTGGACTCATGGGGAATTTAGGTGCTTGAGTCCCATTTTATGAATTTACATCTTTCTTTGAATCTGTCCCTAAGGTCTCTAAGTACAACAACTGATTTTCGATTCCTTGGGTGATATTGTTCATTTGGATTATAACTTTACCTTGGAGGGATGAAGTTGACTGAGAAATTTTATTCTTGTGAAAGAGAAATGTTAGTTGTGAAGGAAAATGGGCAGCCAGTTTTTAATATAAGCATAACTAGTAGTAACGTACCAAGTGGAGTTTGATTAATAAGAAACAGATTCAACTAATTATAAGACACGGGGTAAATGTTCTTTTACTGATTCTCTCAACCAACTTGCCCCCAGTGATTAATTGTAATAGCGTTTTACAAGTAGACAGATTTAAGCATGTGCATAATCTTATAAAAGATCGAGGTCTAAATCTTGTGTAGAGGTCACATTACTGTTCAGACTAATGATTCCCAATGTATTTGTTCAACTCCAGTTTATTGCACCATGGTATCTAATAACAAGAGCCTGAATTCATATGTTAATAGCAAAAACAAAGATTTGGAACAGAAACTTGTAGGAAGGAGCATTTGTAGAGCTGTTCTGGACAGTCCTTTTTTATTTAAATAGATGGGTCAGTGACCTCCATCATCCTCATATCTGTGCTCAGTGTTCCACTGTGCAGCACAGTCCCTTGATTGAGAAGAGCTATTAGAAAGCTCAGCCAGTTGAAAAATCTGACCCGCTGAACACTCTTAGGTACTTTATAATCAAATAAATGATCACATATATTCTCTGCTGACAGTTTATGTCTGTCATTGCAGAACTGCTGAATATTGTTAATGTGCCTACAGCTCTGTAATGAATTGTTCTATCACTTTGTTTTAACTTCTTTAACAAGTTTGTTCGACTTTCTTATTTTTCAGCACTTTAATCAATGGAACTCCAAATTTCTCCCATAATGTTGAGGAGCACACATCCCTTGGTAAGCTTGTTTTTAACATTTGTATCTTATATGTTTCATATGTTATGTTTGGGAATTTTTACTGGGGGCGGGCGGGGGCATTATTTGTTTATTTATTTTGTATCATCAAAGATGAATTCACTGTCCTGGCCCCTACCACCTCCTGCTTTGAGTTAGGCTGAAATTATAGTTAGCCAGATATGTAGATTTGGTATTACCCTCATTACATTATAGCAGATTAAAAAAAAAAAAAAAGTCTTGAGGTACTCTGTAGTGGAGGTAAAATAGCAATGTTAGCTACCTAACCAAAATGTGTTAGAATTGTGAGTGAAACTGAGCTATAACTTTGGGCTTCATTTACCCTTTATCTTTGATGCAAAGCTTGAACAAGCAGAAAGACTTGTTTCTAAAAACAGTCATTATTTGTCTTCTGTAGAGCAAAATGATTAAAGGTATATTACAAGCTCTATTCTTTTCTTGTTGAACATTATGATTTACCACTGGAAGGAGCTAGAGTAATGATGTTGAATTACTGAAGAAGCCACCATAAGGCCAGCAAAATGGTTAAATAATCTGTGAGAAAAGGAAAAAGGGAATCAAACTCTTACCTGAGAGAAAGAGAAAGGAATCAGTTATTTTCTGAGATGCAGAGGGCTGTTGTTCTGATTTAGAAACTCTTACGTATGAAAAATGGGTCATATGAAAAGCAAGCATGGTAATTTTAAAATGGAAATTATTTTCTTCTGTTAAAAAATAAATTATGTGGGTGGAAACAGAGGGAAGTTAGCAGAAAGAAAAAGCTGCTCAGATAAAACAGATTGTCTGTCTTGCTTGGCAAGGCTGCAAGGTCATATAGAGGGACTGTCACCTAAAGTAAGGAAGTGACTCATTTTATTAACCAGATTTTTTTAGAGCTTGTTTGTTTAAATCTCATCATTTTCATAAGGATGATGGAAATAGATTAATGTCTTGAAAAGAATAGAAAGTCTTCTATCTTTTTTTCTTTCTTTCTTTTTTTTTTTCTTTTTCTTTTTTTGAGAATCTGTGTAATGTAATTCTCTCCTGTTTAATTGTCATTCATCTTGGACACTTTCATGTGTTTCACTCAAAAAATGTGGTTTTAACTTCTGTTCTAGGGGAGCGTCAGAGGAAGTTGTGCATGGGAAAGGGGGGCGCGTTAACAACTAGCAGGGCATTTATCTCATTGTGAAGTGCAATAAATAAACTTATTTTAAGCAAAGTAGTTTTGATATGCAGCAGACTGAACCAGTAGGTGCCACAGCTCAAGCTTAGTACAAATGGTCAGCAAAGTGCAGCAAAAAACAGATCTGGCCTCGTGCAAATGTGGCCTGTAGATAGAACCAAGGGTGAGCTAGATTGTGCTCCAAGGCACAGTGCAGACTTGCTCCAGCAACTTTTAAAATTGATATCACAACTCACATTAACTATGTAATTAAGTCATCTTATATGTGTAAGATAATGTAAATGTGTGATTTTACATTAGGAGCTAAATAATCATCTAAGTCTCTTTTCATCATAAATTGGCAGCTGACATTTACTTTGTCTGTCATACTCAAATACTAACAGCATTCCTCAGCTCATTCAGTGCAATTTTTCTTCTCATGTTCCTCCATCACTGCAGGTTTGGTTGTTGATTATTTTTAATGAGTGTCTTTGTTGTTGGGTTTATTGTTGTTTTCTCCACAGAACTGGTATTGCTATAGCTTGATCTATCACCATGGCTAAGAAAGTCATGTGATGTTGAGAGGCAAACTCAGCACAGGCTTAATGAGCTCTTTCATATTTGCTTGCATGTATTATTAGAATAGCGAAGTTTGTGCCTATTGTCTTTGTTCTAGTCTTATAGCAAAAAACTCTGATGAAGAATCAATCACCCAAACTGATTACCATCCTGTCTGGATTCATTCAGGAACTAGTGATGAGCTACATACCTTTATCCCATCCTAATGTTCATTATTGATGTTGCTGTAAAAGACACTTTACACTGAATGAGAAAAAGTAGGTGGTGGAAAGAGTTTTATCCCTGGTGAGGCTAACAGTTATTAAATGATGAGACAAGCCTAGGTGATGCCATATGATCTAATAAAAAATGTCTTCCTTTTGTGAAGAATGGCACAAGGGGTCTAACCCACAGAAAGCTGTGACAAATCACCTCCTGATTTACAAAGTCTGAAGCAAATCCTCTACACTGAAACTGCTAGTAGGTTCCTGTTAATACATGCTGCTGCTTGCAGCAGTCTCTTTGCTGCCTGATCTGCTACGTAGCCATTTGTGTCCTGGCAGTGTAACTTACTGTTTTCCAGTTGTGATTTCATTTGCTTACATACTATACAAAATGACCTCACAAGGACAACTGGAAGGCAGAGCCATTGCATTTAAAAGCTCTGTTGCTACATCAGCCTGATGTATCTGACACCAGTGGCTTCTGATTTACTCCCATTCCCTGTATCTTGACAGTTGCTAAAGCACAGCGTTTTGTTCAAGTTGTTCTTTTGAATTAAAGTATTTGAGAGCTGTGACTATTATCCTGTTTTTAAGAAGAAATTCTTGCAGTGGTTGGGATTGCAGTGCTATGGCATTTAACTAATGGCTCAGGGGAAAATTTTTAAAAAAAGAAAAAAGAAAAGATGTATATATTCTTTTGTGTTTTATTAATTTCAGGCTAATCCTTTTTCTAGTTCTATTAATTTTTCTGGGTTAGCTAAAAACGTTCACTTGGAAAAGTTTCACCCAGTTCATTTTAGACTAGTTTGGTTTAGTTAGTGTCAGGGGGTGGGGGGAGAGAACAGGCACACATTTCTGTAAGCCTCTGATCTGGTAATCCTCAGTAATATTTGTCTTTACTTTCATGGAACAGAAGACTAAAAGCATTTGGTTGTAATAAGACAATAAACAATGTCTGAAAAATGTAATTGCAAAAAGATAGCCATTTGAGATTATGGGATTAATTAAAAAAGAAAAAAAAATAATATTCTGACAAGAATATTGACAGATCTGACCTGGTCACCACTTCACAGTTCATTCTTTTCCCAATTGGAGTGAACGCAATAAAGCCCTGATAGCTCATCTGTTACCAGATCCTGCATGCTGCATGGTATATAAAGACTGTACAAATGCAATATTCTATATGCTATATGTAGCTTTTCCAGAACAGAAGGCTTCCTCAAGGACCATGAATAAAGCTGTAGGAACAATGTATTGTTCTGAGTCCAAAATAATAACAGTAAAACCTTAACAAGCATTTTAGTTAGCTGCAAGCTCAAGTTTTTAAACATTTGGGGAAATGAAAAGCAAGTGAACTGCCTTGTCCTCTTTCTGTTATACATTGATTTGGTTTTCTTTCTTTCTTTCTTTCTTTCTTTCTTTCTTTCTTTCTTTGCTTAAAATTATATGCAAGATTCAGGCTGAACTTGGAAATAGTTGCTAGTCAAGACTATGTTTTCAAGGAAGCATCTAGAAATTTAAAATGTATGTGGCCCCATCCGTTAATGAAAACATAGTAGAGTTTGATGCAGAAAGAGGAGTAACTCACTGCTTCATTGTTAAATATTCATTCAAAGCAAAACAAGTAATACTTGTAAGACAACACAATTTGAGTTAATAATGAACCTCAGTTTTAGGTCTGTAAGTATTAATTTTATACCTGGACTCTCCTGCATGCTTCATAATCCCTACTAGGCTTAACTAACAGAGATAGAATTATGCCCGAACTGACTATATTATCAGACATATATGCATCTATTCACAGTAACATTGAATATCAATCTTCCTTCATTTGTACAACTGTTGTAAAACCCAAAACTATCTGAAAAAATAATCCACAGAGAAATTGTGTGTGGTAGGAATTCTAGAAGTCTCTAATTTATTCAAGGATTTGGGGAAAAAAAAAAAAAAAAAAGCCATAGATAAAGAAAATGAGTTATCCACCAAGAGAAGGTGCTATGCAATTGACTGAATATATAATTAAGAAAGAAAGCATCATGGTTAAGAATGTTAAGAACAGAAGAAAACACCATGACAAAAATTCCTAAGGCAGAGTGAACCATTCCATTTTAAGGTGCATTTGGGAGAAAAGTATATGAATAATGCATTTTATGTAATATTTTTGCCATGCATTATTGAATATATTAGTGCTGACTACAAATAATCACATGCTTATTCCATTACAGTTTTGTGATGCACTTAATATCATCTCTTGATGCCATTAGCATAAAGACATCATATTGGATGTTTTACAGCTCACAATATGTTTTTGAAACTTGAGATGGCATACAAATATTTTAGGAGATGATTCATTATGATATAAATTCTTTATATCAACATTCCAATGTTGGGGGGTGGGGGAGATTCTTTACTCAAAGGAATAAAGTAGAAATGAAAAGCATTTGCTAAATCATGTTTTCATAAATGTTTTTTCAAGATTAATAGCACAGCTCATTAGCTCTGTGACTCACCTCTTATTATATTCTTGAAAGTTCTATTCACTCTTCAATAATATATATATATTCATGGTGAGACTGCTTCTTATTATACAGCTATGACATTATATAAAGTTCACATAAACATGTCACATATAAGTCACACATCATACCTAGGTGGAGTATCAGGGCTAAGTGCCCATGAGCAACACATTTCTCACAGGTAGCCAGCCACCGGCTACTTGAATTAAGAGTAAAATCGTACTGCTGATGACATCGCTGGTGTAACTGATTCCATGCTGGCACGGATGTTAGCATCAACAGACATTTTCCTATATACTTTAGCATGCTTAGGATTTTATAGTGTTAACTAAAAAGTAAAATAAAAAAACTGCTAAAAAATTATTTTGCAGTGTAAGTTGCAAGGACTAGAAAGTTAATTTTTTTACTCATTTCAATATAAAATGTCTGACATAAGGCTTTTTAATAAGTGTAAATCTAAAGGCATATGAATTAAACAACTACTTGCAGACGAGGTAAACTTAGTGTCCTAGAGTTGTGAGAGTACCATTCACAAAACTTTTAAGAATTGAGAAGTATTTGTGATAAATTCCCTTCTGTAGAGTCCCTAAGTAATGGAAAGCATATTAATTCCATTATAATTAACCTTTATACAATGAGAAGGTATTTAAAAATTGGCAATAATGTGAACCAACTGTCAGAAAATAAGCATACATATTGCATCAGTGAAGTTTCATAAAGCCCTGGGACCCCATTCATTTTGTTTTATTGAAGACACTTGATTATTTCTATTGAATCAGTAGGTTCTTAAGCTGTAGTTCATGCTGAACAATAAACAAACAATGTTGTAGTTTAAATGTAACTGAAATTCATTATTGGATCCCTCTGGATACAACACATTGATTAGCATTATTTTTTTGGCACAAATCTTATTGCTTGGGAAACTCTTCTTTTATGAAAACAATCCTTCTTGTTTTTAGTATGTCTAAGAATTCTTTTGACCCTGTACTTCAGTGACCTAGTTCTATGATTTTATTGAAAATTGAAATGCACCATGATCCATCAATTACTCAGTCTTGATTCAGTGTATATGGAGGTCAGTGATAGACCCTCTATACAACACAAAGAATTAGATTCATAGTGTTATTTTTCCACTCATATAAGTAATTCAAAATTAAATAAACTTACCACTTTAAGCAATGTGGAAAATGCAATTTTAGCTTAGTGGAAAGAAATGAGAACTTCCTAGAATTGTTTATTACCTTTAATATTTACCTTCTTGAAAAAAGAATGACAGTTATTATTCCTTTCAGTATGTTTTCTGCATTCAGCCTCCATTATTCTCTCTAGGCTTCATTTTAAAATGGAGCACAACAATTGCTCAAATCCAGGAACTCCTGAAATCAAAAAAGTGACTATTGCAGGTCAGACCTCTCAGTCATATAACCCAAAACCTAACTCAGAATTGGGTGTCAGAAAAAGTTTGATTTATGACCTTAGGGCCAATTTATGACCTAAAGCAGCAAAGTTAATCTCTTTTAGTTCTTAAACAGTAACAGTTTCCCTTTACTAGCAAAGTATTTTAAGTGATTTGTCCGTAATGAGAAGTATATTGGTATCTGTTATTATCAGGTTCAGCTTTTCAGGTAAGCATTTATTCAAATCAATTACAGTTCTATTTGCTTTTACAACAAACAAACAAAAACCTACTCAGTTTTAGTCTGTAAAATATGTGTGAAAAAAAAAACAAAAAACAAAAAACAAAAAAACAACATTGTGCACAGCTTGTGTTCTTAAACTTTTATCTCAGTATTACTTTTTTTTTTTTTTTTTTTTTTTTTTTTTTTTTCTGCTTACAGTCCACTTCATTATCATTTCTAGTGTTCTTGTTAAGAAGCTCAGCATCTTCCCAATAAATGTTCTAAGGGCAGATAGATTATTGATTCTAGCTGAAGCAAGTTGAACTGCTAATTTCTATTTATGCATAGACTCTACCTCTTTTATACTCTGGCCTTGGAAGTCTTTGTTTGTCAGACCATGTTAAACAGAATGTGAAGGATAAGGAGGGAGGGCTGGTCCAGGTAAAGGGCTACAAGTAATGTGATTTTGCCAGACCTTTGAGGTGACTGTGACCAGACGTCTTACTAGGAGCTCCACAAAGAAAACAGGAACAGGATAATCTGTATTTAAAAATTTAAAACTACTGAGCAAGATAAAACAGAAAATGAAAGTGTTTTAGAAGGACCTTTTTCTTCCATGTTTTAGCACATAGTCCCCTACGTTCAGGTTCAAATTAAGTTAACTCAGTGACTTTGTGTTCCACCAACCTCTGATCCCCAAATAGTTCCTTCAACCTCAGCAGCCTGTCTGGCTGCTTCCTGTCCCCTGCAGCAGCTTCTCCAAGGCTAATCCTAAAGAACTTTTTTGGGAATGGAGAAGTTAAAATTTAAATATGCATCATTCCTCAGTACAATGGTCACGGGTTAAAAATGATGCCATTCCATTTTACAGCTATGAAGGAGAGAGAATTCTGCAAAAGAGGGGAGAAGGGAACAAGTCAGTGTGTGTACATAGAGAAATAACTGTTTTCTGAGATCTTTGCACTGTGAATCCCATTTTTACTTTTACACAGATTTATTTTTGTTGTTAAAAGGATTTGGAATTGTTTTTTTTTTTTTTTTTTTTTTTTTGGTTGTTGTTTGTTTTGTTTTGTTTTTGTTTGTTTTGCCAATATCTCATTGCAAAGGGTTTATGGGTTGAAGGTGAGGAGAATACCAGTTTTTAAGTAAGTGACTCTGGATTACTAAACACAAAGGATACAAAGGAAAGCGATTGCTATCATATCAGCTTGACAAGAGGAAGAGAAAAGTAATTTCAAGCAAGATTTTGTACCTTATGCTGATTATTCTTCTTATTAAAGATGCTTTAGATTCGAAGTGGTAGAAAATGCAGGAATAGGCTTTTGGGGGGATTTTTTTTTCTCTCCTAAATATCATACAATATCCTTTGCTGGCTGCAATCTTCTTCATATTCTTGGAATCCTAGAGTAAAAAAGTGCTTTAGTTGACCATATGTGTTAGCCATGAAAATTAACTGCTCTAAGCAGGATACAGCACATTATTTATGCATCAACTGTGTAGTTCTGTAATTAACACGAACTTCAAAATCTAATGAGATCTAATGGAAAAATAGGCTGTCAGTTATGTCAGTGAGCTTTTGGTCACGCTGTAAACATGCAGGTGGAGACAAGGACTGTAGCTTTTCAGTGTTTCTGCCTGTGCAGTCCTAATCCTCTTGAGGTCAAGATGGTTTGTTGTAAATCTGTATTGCAAAAAATAGTTGTCTTCTAAATGTTCTAATTGTAAGAACCTTTTTGTCACATGTGAGGAAGGGCTGCTGGTTGCTTCCTGGACTATCATCAGGAGCTCTTCTACAACTATTTCAGGACCACTTTCACCACAGTCCTAGTGGATGACAAGATCACTTCATGCAGTGAAAAAAATAGTTGTTGTTACCAGGGATATTTTGTCATGGGAAATTTCCCTGGGAATATTTTTTTTTTCCTCATTACTATACGCACAATTGGCAAAGTCTGTCAGTGCAAGACTTCCAGCTCAATTTTGAAAACCCGGGAGGCCTGAATAATTCAGATAATCTGCAGATAAACAAGCTGACTTTGTGGCACTTACATGAGTTGCCAAGCCTATTGAGGCTTTGTCATCAAATTCACATTTTCCAAAGAGTTATAAGAATCTTTAATGTTGTATAATTCATCTCTGTTCTGTTTGGACTCTAAGAGCTCAAATCTCTTTTCACAAAGTTGCGCTGATTTTAAACCACAGCAATTTCACTAGCTTTAGTTCTCAACTGAATGGCTCTGAGTGAAGAATCAGGCCCTTAATGTTTCATGTGAATAATATATCAGTGCCATGGATCACGGCAGCAAACTCTGAAGCTTAGCAGGTCAGATAAAATGTTGCAGTTGTTCTGTATTGCTTCTGTCCTGAGAGGGACCTCAACTGTTCTTAGCTTACATTTTAGGCCTCTTTCTGCTACTGGAGCTCTGCAAAGTGGTCAGAGCCTACCTGCAAATCCAGGTGAAGATTTTCATTGCTTTGCTGACTTGAAAATAAAGGCACAAGACCGATTTTTTATTTTTTTATTTTTTTATTTTATTTTTTTTCGTAGAAAGAAGCTATCACACTTGGACAGTCAGAACCAGATTTTAGAACTCTTTAAGCATGTGATTGTGGGACTAATGTGGGACTATAATTACTTCCTTTATGTTTGCCAGCTGGATAAGTAAACATTGAAATGCCAGCTTACAATAACTTATTGCACAATTGTCTGTATAATCACAGTAACTACACATCTAAAATATCTGAAAAATTGTCCTGCAAGTCTCTCCAACAAGAGGAAGAGGAACTGAACAGATTTAAAAGCAATTTTACATTAGAAGTCATGCAAAATATTTAAGGTTACTAACTGTGCTCTACAACATTGTTTGAACCAAACTCACTTTCATATCCCTGAAATTCTGAAAGTTTGGTTTGATTAATATAAAATTAAACTCATGGCTAGGCAAACTAACCGGCATAATCCCATATATTAATAGATTTTCAGAAAGCATATGCTTTTGTACAGCAAAAACCATTCATAATGCAACCATGATATTTTTTAAAAGTGTGCTTTAATTGTGGCCTTAGTTACACCTATTCACATCAGCTAGTTTTGCTGAGCAGCTTCCAGCCAGTTTTCAACACTCTTGATTAAAGTCTTCACTAACACACAATGTCAGTCAAGGCTATTCTCGTGCACACCAGTGAGTAGAAGGCCAGCCCTGGTCAAGCCCTCTATTTAGGAAGAGAAGAGGGTAATGCAGCAGGTTTTCAAGATAGGAACCCTTAGGGAATTGGATATGTTGGCTTTAAGAATCCTGAGTTGTACTGAATATCTCAGCCATTGTTTTTCCTCAGGTCTGCTAACAAATTGATCCCTTGTATCATGAGGTTTGGGTTCAGCTGTATTAATACTCAAGCTCTATTAATAGGGATCTCTTAAAAATAAATTAAAAAATCCAGTTTTCCTGAACCAGATTCAGGGTTGTTATTGCACAGTAAAAGGAGGAAAAGGGGATCTTTGGATAAGGGAAATAAACAGGAGAGAAGCAGATAGATGCAGTTATATACCTGTATGTATACTTGATGCAAGAATGTGTGTCAGCTCTCTTATCACTCTCCCTGAAGTGTCTCAGCATGCTGTATTGAACAATGTAACTAATCTGCATTAGACCATTCCTTTCCATCAAGGTCTCTTTCAGAGACACCTGGAAAGGGTTATGTCAAAGGAAGGCAGCGCTATCCAAAAACCTGGCTTCAATGAGCCTCTGTAGCTTTTGCAATAATGCTGGCTGACTGCACAAGTGCTCTCTAACAAGCTGCCTAACCCTTTACCTTCCATTCTCCATATTTAGCCCATGCATTTTATGAAAAGGTCACATCTTTTTTTGCTTCTCCTTGCACACGTTTAGCAGGCCTATGCTTAATCTCTCTTTGGAGCCAGCTTCCTTCCTTTGCTTCCCATGCTTTTACTTCACCCAGCTGTCACAGGTCAGTTTCTGTGCTATGCTGTATTATTGACTAACCAAAGTAGTCCCTCTTCTTAACTTTGATTAGGGTACAAAAGCCCAGAACTGAGTATTATTAAGGTTTAACTACTAGTGTGGTATATGGGCCAGCTTTTCAGCTTACAAAGCTAAGAAGGTTAATGCTAGAGCTTATCAAGCTTCAGGCACTGTCTGACTTCTCAGTTTGTTTTCTGCTTGTCTTCAGACCAAACAGCTAATTCTAGTTTTCCGAAGCACTGTTTTTGTGATTGAATACCTTTGGCTTAGTAGTGTCTATAGTATTTAGTTCAACTGTTTTTTGTTGTCTTCAAAGACCTACACACCAGAAGAGCTATAACGTGACTCAGTTACCCATTCATTTGTAACCTCTTGTCTACAATATGCAGTAGGATCTAGCATGGTGTGAATCTTACTGTGCTTAGCAAAATATGTAATTAAAAAAAAATGTCTCTTCAGCAAAAGGTGACTGTCTTATCACTTTAAATCTCTCATTTCTTTTTTTTTTTTTTTTTTTTTTTTTTTTTTTTTCCCTCTGCTGTCTGGCCACATAGTCACAAAATTGAATTAAGTGCTGTATTCCAGTCCTTTCTTTCCTTATTCTATGACATTCATCCTAAATTTTAGAAAACAAAGTCTCTGGCAGAAAGCTTCGTTTCTGTCCCATGGAGATCTTTACAGGGTTAAGTCTTACCTGTACAGGATTCATGTGGGAATAAATGCCTCCAGAAACCAAAGATCAGTGCCATTTCTCCACCAACAGCTCCGTGTACTGGGGACGTTTTACTGACCTTGCTTTCTCCGGGTTGGAAATACTACAATTAATAATAATTTTAAAAAAGGCAGCAAAGAAAACAAAGAAAACCACTACTAAAACAAACAGTACTTCTCTCCCTAGAGAAAAGATGAGAAAATAAACAATGCATCAACAGATGTTAGTCACTTTGCTTAACATGCTATTGGGCAATACAGCAGGAATTGACAGAGTTCAAAAATCTAAGGGGAGCAGAATAGAACAGATGGATTTTGGGAAATGATGCCAGATGATTCTCTTCTTATGTGGCACAATTCTCTTGTGTAGACAAAATGATACCAGATTACAGTGTTGAAGAAGAAATGAATAAACTAGTTCATATTTTCCTCTCCAGTTAAATGCTGAAAGTGCAGTGGTTTCTACTGTTGTAAAAATATCATGGTGTAAGTAAACAATTTTGCATGAATTCCTGAAAAGACTTCTTTTTACATTTCATCTCTTACTTTTGAGCTTCTTCAAAACCATTTATTTCTTTGTGCTAGGCCACTATTTTCCAAGGAAAGCAAAAAAAATCTAAATTCATACGTTCCTATGTTGTGGCTTTTTTATTTTTGAAGTGTGTCAGTAGAAAAAAAAAAAAGTAGAAGTGTACTAAAATATTTCAAATAAAGTATTAGAATTTCAGAAGTATTTTTAGTATCAAGTCCTTATTTATACATGTAAGCAGAAGCAAATCTTTTCTGGCAACCTGCTGCAATTATGGATGCTGTGTAATTGAGGGCCTCCTCTTGTGGAACTCATTCGAAAAGGTATTGATAGCCTGTGCAACAAGAAGTGCCCATGCTCCCTCAGATGCAGATTTCAACGCATCTCTGGAGTTATATTACACTCTCAGAGAAGACACTGAAACATGACTATTAGTTACACTCTACGATGTAAAATAAATGATGATCTCTGAAAGGCCTTGTACATCAAATGAAGTTGCAAAGTAGGTCACTAAAATTATAAGCATGGTTCTTGACTTACCCATCTCTGCTATTGCTCTGCCATCCTTGACTGAAGTAGATTCATGGTCATGGTGGGAAATTAATGCTGACTGGTGACAGGCAGCCTGCAAATCTTTGCCTCCCTCCTCTCTTTCCACCAATGAAAAATGCAGCTGTGTTCTCCTCACTTTGGTCTGCTATTCGTTGGTTCCTAAACATCTCAGAATAATATGAAATAATTTAATCTACCATAAGTGAGAAGAAATCTTTATTTGCAAACTTCATCTGTAAGAAGTTTAGCTTTGCAACATCAGTGTCTTTTTCTTACAAATGAGTTTAATGTACCTACCCAAAATCAATTCTGTCACAGAAAAATACTCTAATTACATTTTACTGCTGTGACTGAATTTATTGCCTTTACAGATAACATCATTCATGTATAACATATACTTAAATGGAAGAATGATGTCTCTTGAAATAATAAAGATATTTATGGTAAAATTGTGGAAGGTATGACACAGTGCAAGTGAACAATCTGTAACTGAAGGACATTTTTAAAGCTCATTCCATTCCTTGCTCCACCCCATCTCTTTGTAGCTGAGATAATAAAATGGCAATAATGACTTAGGGATACATCTATCTATTTATCCATCAACCATTTTCTTTCTTCTATGTTTTCCTAAAACAGTATGCACTAATTCCAAGGTTTTGTCTCTCTGAACAATAATACATAAACAAATAATGCCATAAGACTTCCTAATTTTGACAAAACATTGGAATAAATAGGAAGATTGTTCTTAAACAACAGTTCAGTGGGTTTACTATCTTGATTTTTCTGCTCTGAGCCTCGGCCTGTTTTCTTTGCCTTAAAAGCAATTTCTTTTAAAATAAATAGCAGAGTTTGACTGTGACTTAAGAAAACAGGTTAGCAAGAAGGACAATATCTGTCCCCGGAAGAGTGAAACAGTGCTGGCCAATAAAAGGCAGACACAAAAAGCTACATTATTTGTCTGGGTTTCAAACTGTTCCAGTCCTTTGTGTGTGCTTTCTGTTTCTACACAACAAACACATGACAGGACCTGACATGTATATAAATAGGCAGGAAAGTGTCTGCAATTGTTCTGCTGAGAGTCCATGTGTCACCATTTCTGACTTTCCTCAGAAAGACAAGAGAGAAGCATTTCCACAGTTGTTTTCCAAAGCTCTCTGCATTAGCTTGGGAAAAATCGCCCAAAGATTTATCACTGCCAGTGCAAGTGGATCACCTCAGGGTTGCCTTCTCAGCCTTCAGGAAAATGCAGGAGATTTGCAATGTTTGCAGTCTGGATCAAAAATGGCTTTGGTCCTGGAATACAGGATTAATTTATATCAATCCAGCAGCATTAGGAGCTGCCAAGAACAATGACAAGGGCCACCAAAGCCATTTGTCCTTAGTGGAATCTGTGTAGCTTTGGAGGCTGCTTCTGAGCTTATAGAATAATTGCTGCACTTACCTGGACACCATGTCCAGGTCACCATACAGTAAAAAGGAACTTTAAACTGCTTTAATTTCATGTCCCTTCCACATAGCATTTTTCCCACTTTGTAAAGCCTCAGATATATCCTTAAAGGGACAGTTCCTTGGAAGCCTGTCTCGCCCAACCTGTGTTGTAAATGCAGATGAAAGCAGGAAATTGTTGGCATTGGTAAATGTTCCAGACTTGTGCTGGCCATGATAGGTGTTAGTATTACGCAGTCTGGACAAAAACAGGCTCTGGCAAACTGGGTAGGAAACATTCAAGAATTTATGACTGTGACTGTAAGCATCCTTCTACAAAAGTGGAGCTTCCCTTCTCAATTGCTAGGATGTGGTAAATGACCTTGTAGACACTTCCAGTCTCTTTCAATACAAATTAGAACATGTTAGTCTAAACTGAAAGCATCTCTTTAAGCCACTTCAACACAATCTGTAAGAATGTGTATGTCTGTGCCCTTTCTCACTGTTCATGAAGTTTCGACTGTAAATATTACTGATACTGACACATATGTTCCCTAGCTAGTTTGTAGGCATAACTATCCCTCCGCCCCCTCAAGGAAGGGGAGCATATTCCTTTTGGGTTGCTGCAGTTGAATTCCTTCCATAACTGGTCCTTCTATCTTATTTATGTTTAAGGATGGATATTGATTCCCAGTCATATCTTCCCTTCTCTGTGCAACAGAGGGAAATATCTAACCTTTGTCTCTTCAGATTCTCTCAAAGAGCAAATCCCTGTGAAAAAAAAAAAAAAAAAAAAGAGTACTAATATATTATTTCTTTCACAATCCATGGCTAATGCTCACTCTGCTAATGAACTAATAACTGTGCAGAGTAAGCCTTCATATGGAAAGATACACTGACATGGATCAGAAGTATTTGAATGCCCTCAACATGGGGTTATGGAACTACTGTCAACAGAAGAAAGGGGAAGGAGGGGGTTATATTTACTGCAACATGATAAGAAAGTGAACAGAACTGCCAAATAGAAAAAGGTGGCAAAAGGTCATATTATTAGACTATTCTTCACACAGCTGCACTGATCATGTACCCTCACCAAAACCCTTTTAAAAACTCCTGGGATGAGAGAGTGTCCCACCACCCTGGAATTTCTGACTCTCTAGGCAATGCAGCTGTTACATTTATTTTTGTTTTAATAATAGATTTTTCATGAGGCAGAAAAGTTAGTGCCCTCCAGGTTTTGCCAGTTGATTATTAAGTGGCTTATCCTAATACAAAGGGAAAGGACATATGAAAGATGCATTAAAACTCCGCTTTCTTTGATCTTTTTAGGGGGCAGAAGGGAGAGTAGTGGAGGTCTAGGAATCCTGTCATAGCTCTTTTAATCCTACCTAAAGACATCATAGTATGAATGAGGTGCTTCATGCTTCCAAAGCAGCCTGGAAAACAGAAATTTAGAGTCAACCAAAGGAATCATAGAATGATTTAGTTTGGAAAAGACCTTTAAGATCATCAGGTCTGACCATCATCTGACCTAACATTACAAGTCCACTGCTAAACCATGTACCTAAGCATCCACATGTCCCTTAAATATCTCCAGAGATGGGGAGTCCACCACCTCGCTGGGCAGCTCGTTCCAATGTTTAACCATCATTTCCATGAAGAAATTATTCTTGAGATCCAATCTAAACCTCCCCTGGCACAACTTATATCTGTTGCCTTGGAGAAACACTTGTCAGTTTTCCCTCCAGAACATACAGCCGCCGAGTGGTCAAGAACTAAGCATGAGCTTGAGCCATGAATCTGAAACTCCTGTGAAGTACTTTATTCCAGTGCCCTTGTATTTCTGCTTCACTTCTCCAGTTCCTGGCCTCTCTCTCTTATCAATTGGATGGATATCTGTAGCCCTTTATTCCTACTTGATTTAATGAACTGGCTACAGAAGGCAAATATAATTGCTCCTGTAGCACTTGTGTAAAGAATAATAACAATAGTAAACATCGCAGCAGATGTTGCTATTCTTCCAGCATTATTCAGTTCCAAACAATCTACTTTCCATTAATGAAGAAAAATACAAATGCAGAATTTGGCAGTTGAGAGGGAGAAACAAAGGAGTGATGTGAGTCTGAATCACTGAGTTTGTTATGAAGAAGCATTACTATGGCTAGTGCCAGGGATTATTTACACCTCTCTCATTTGCTACGTAACAGCTGCCCTTCTTTTTAAAATATGTGTGCATATAGCAAGTGTGGTTGCTAGCTGCCTAACTGTTATGTGCAAGCCTTTCTCATATGCTACACATAGCAGTCATACTTCCAGTATGACTCTAACTGTTCTCAACTGGAAAGGAGATTCAGTAGTCACAGAGAAAATCTGCAGCTGTCTGGGCTAAAAAAATCTTAATGTCTTCCGAATGTTTGTCACTTGCTCACTTGCTGTTCTTGTGGTTTCATTCTATTTTAGTCTTCTTTATGACAGGACAGCGTTGCTGAATACTGATGAGATGAAGCATTGTCCAGATCCAGGCAATATATATATATATTTAGTAGTTCTTGGGAGCCCTCACTATCTGACCTACAATATTTTGGGTACTGTTTCAGACAGAAGGATTACATTCTGCTGTTCTTTAGGGATGTGGATGGAGGACATAAAAAGAGGCTGGTAACAGAGAATGTCTGAGAAGATCAGGTTTTAAAACTTTCATCTGTGTAAGTTTTTTTGCTCCACCATTGTATGTTACCTTATTTTCCAATATCTAAATGTGTTGTACAAAATATCAGATGAGCTGTCTTTTAGTTAAGGAATCTGCAACATTAGATAGATCCTCAGCTGACATGATTTCTGTGTCTTCAAGCCAGAAGAACTTTACAGTTTTGAGCTAGATGCTAGTAGGCCATTGCAATTATATAGTATACACATCTGAGGTTAACTCTGGTAAAATCTGGACCATGTTTCTGACCTGCAGTGGCTGGCTGTAGACCTCTCATAGAACCAAATTTGATTGTAACAAGATCTATAAGCAAACTATGTTTGAACGTTAGGCCACTTAGACAAATCCCTTAATGGATTTTGTGAGCCTTAATAGTTAATAAAGTTACTGAAGGGTAAACTGAGACACTTGGAATATCTATATAAAATATTCTTCCTGAGATAGATGACTGAAATAGAACTGGGTGTCTATACAAACAAACCCAATGCAATTTCTGCCATGTATCTGCATGACTCCTCTCTAAGTTTACATGTTTCAAAAGAAGGAATAAAATGTTTGTGGTGCACAAAGCTTTCCTCAGCAGCATTGCTCATTCCACATGCAATCATTTATTTATGTATGCATGGTTTCCCCAGTATACCTCCCTTAGATTTGAGTTATCAATTCTGGAAATCAATAAAACACATCTGGTAAGTAAAATTTGGATGGTGTCATGCTGTGATAGCTTTTGTAATACTTCCTGCATTCATTATTAATGGTTCATTATTGAATTAATAATTTAAAGTTATCTCTGATAATTTTATCACTCCCCAGTCCGTTTTTTTTTTTTTTTTTTTTTCTTTTTCTATTATTATTTTATTTGGGTATGGCTTTGTGTTCTGAGACCAATATCCGTCATATATTTCCAGTGCTTCAGGGACTAATCAAAATACAGTAAAGCTCAGGGAAAATGAATAGATAAATGTTTCTTAATATAAAGAAAAGGTAAGTTGTCTGTGAACCTCATTTTTTTTTTTTTTTCTTCTTCTAAGCCTTCTACTTTCTCCCATATCAGTAATTCACTTTCTCTCATATTCGCTTTGCAGATGTAAGGGGTCTATCACTTCTGGGACCTGAATAAAGATGAGGTTGAGAATTCTACCTTTTGAATCAAAAAAATGAATATCAAACAGTTTCTTATAGCTAAAGATAGTAGCAGTCCAAACAGGAAAATGTGGGATTTAAAATATCAGTATCAAATTTTCACTTTAAAGAGAGAAAGTTAGTTCTTAGATGAGGTGAACAGCAAAGTCAGTGGTGACCAGTAACTTAAAAATAAAGTGTTTAGTCTATGAAAGTTTTTCTTTGTAGTTAGGTATGGAGAGTCCAGTGTTAAATCATTAAAAAAAAAAAAAAAAAAAAAAAAAAGAGTTGTTCTGCATGGTGGATATACCTGAAAATAGTTGTTCCAGAAAAATATTTTGTTCCCAAATCTCCAGGTAGCAGAGGAAGCAGGAAAGTAAGAATGTAACTGTATAATAAATGTATAAGCTAACTTCACTGGAGTCAAAAAGATGTTTTTCTACTAGCTTCAGTGACACCAGGCTTTTATATCTATTTCTTGTATTTCTTTCATCTCCATGATCTTCATGATTTCTTCCGAAGAAAAACTTGCAGAGTAAACATGCTGTGTATTATATGTAATGTGGAGAACTGCATACATATTCTCTAGCAAGGGAAAGATTTTTATCAGGAATAGTATACTTGATTTCTAGTTAATATTGCCTTTACTTTTGATATATTTTTTCAAATTTTGCTGCTTTTTGTACAGATTATATATATATATATATATATATAAACTTCAGATTACATTGCACCAATTGGTATAAAAAACATTGACTTAAGAATAAAGAAATCTATAATCGTTACAAATAATCATATATTACATATATTAACAAAACGTGTTGAATACAAGATGTGGCTTAAAATGCATATTTGAATGATCAAAATCAAAAGATAAAGGGTATTTTGAAAACAAACAAACAAACAAGTGTTTTCTATTCCTATAGCAATGACACTGGGAATCAGGTCCCCAATATATGGGATGGGAGACCACATGAAAAAGAGTAGAGAGGAGTTCCAAGTTTGGGGCCAAATGAAGACTTGGCAAGATTCCAGATAGCATCAGTAATGTGGGAGAACTGCCGAAAGTTAAGGTATGCAGAACTGGAGGAAAGATAAAATTGCAGAATCCCAAGCTTTACGGCTCAGTAGGTAGATTTGCTATCTGCAAAAGAACACTAATTTTGTTGAAGTCTGTGTATCAAAAAACATACCTGAGAACTTCAGAAATATTTTTTTTTCTGCTTTTGAAGCTCAGAATGAGAAGGACATTCCTTTTATTTATTTATTTATTTCGTTAGTTAGTTAGTTATTTAATCAAACCTTTTTTGGCAGTAGAATTCCTAAAAGAATAACTAAACTTTTTTTGTGGAAAAGAAAAGAAAAGAAAAGAAAAGAAAAGAAAAGAAAAGAAAAGAAAAGAAAAGAAAAGAAAAGAAAAGAAAAGAAAAGAAAAGAAAAGAAAAGAAAAAAAAAAAAAAGACCACTAGGTCTCTGTGCATAAACTCCTCGGAGGCAATGGAACCATTTGTTCTATATAATTCAGTTTGTCTGAGGATTCTTCTCAGAGTAATGCTACTAGAAAAACTCCAATGAATTTGTAATAGGAAAGATCAATCAATAGGAGAGACCCTTTTCAGAATGTTCTCAAACAACTGTAGAAGTATCTTCATTTCAATGGCAAAGTTCACCATCCTTTTGGGTACTTGCTCCAGAAAGGACTGGCAGACTTTACTGAAAAGGAAACAAAAGCAATCCAGTTTTCATCTTGCACATGTATTTGCCTTTTAGAATCTGGATGGGATCAACTGCTTCATTACTTGCAGATCACAGAGTGGTTTTGGTTTTTTAATTATTTTTGAAGATGATAGATTTCCAACACTTTCCCCAGACTAGATGCTTCTCTACTGCTATGTAGAAATAAAAGCAGCTTTTGGAAAATTCCAAGAGTAGGAGAGACAGTTGCAATCCTTTCGTCTTCAATACTTCATAGCACAGGCCCTAGGATTCCCTAGAATTAATTGTTGCCTTTAGTCCCATAGCAGCTGTGTAATTAGAGCTTTTCTGTTAGATAACCTCTTAATTATTTTTGTTGTTCTTCTTTGAAGCCTGTCCTATTCTTCAGTGTACTTCTGTGGATACTAGAAACAGACACAGTATTCCAGAGTGGTTTACTGAATTGACAGTACTGAGGCAATATGACCTGTTTCTTGCTATTTGATATTTTCTTGCTTATTACATCTAAGGATCATGTAAATCTCCTTGGTGCTTGCTGTTTCACTACAAACTCATGTTTTTTTAATTACCAGATTTCTACGTTTGTAACAGAATCATTGCTTTCTAAGGTAGACAAGTTTCCTTTCCTTTAAGCATGGCCTATGTTCTTTGATACAAAACTACAGCTTTCCATTTGAAATACTTAATGCTTACCAGATCCAGATTCAATACTTTGTTTCAGGAACCTGTCTTCTCCATTGTTTTAATTCCATTAGTCTTCATATTAGTAATTATCTCTCCAGATATGCAGGTTATCTCAGCGGATGCTATACCAAGAGGTGTATAAGTTAAATAGTTGATAACTAGTGAGATCCACACTGTCTCTGTTTTTTGCACGAACGTACTTAGGAAGTTTTTAGTTTTCCAGAGAATTTCCAAATACTGTTAAGATACCTGATATTGCTTACTTTTTAATTTAAACACATAAAATCAGTGAACAAAATGATCACTGCTGATAATATAGCTATTACTCACTGTTCAGTATTCAGAAGAAGCCCCAAAGTAAGATGCTTTTCATACTAGCTTTAAGGAATTACCAGGCTTAGTAAAAAGCCTCTTTGTCATCATCTTTCAAGATGACTTTCATCAAGTTATGTGTCATCAAATGAATAGTTGTTATAATAATGCACTCGGCTTGCTTGGGCTGGATCCATCAGGTACAAGGGATTCGTCCTATCAAACAGTGTTGTTTTATGCATTTTGACAGATAATATTGAGGTAATTTAAACACAAAGTTTCATCAAATAAACACAAATTGTTCTTGCTTTTCATTCTTTTTATTCTAATTTTAAGTTGAAGGATAACTTTATTACCTTGCAATTGGATCTGTCAAGTTAATACCTATATGCATTTTTAAATGATAAATGTATGTGCTGCAGCTTTTGGCAAGAGGTTATTTTGATCCTTATCTTCTTTTCAGGGGCACTGGTCGAGCACACCAGTCTTTTCATGCATAATGAGTTTAAAGGCTCTTCACTGTATATATAGCAATTTGCCTTATATGAGTTTGATATAAATTATGTTTCTTCTGTCTGTTTAGCATGTTTGCAATGATGGGCCTCATTAATGTCATAACATATGTTGTATAGGATATGTAATCAGGAATACTGAAATGTGTGAGAATCTAATTTAAGTCTCAGGGCTACAAGCCTGAGGAGTTTTCATTGACATTAATGGGAGTCATACATATGAAAGCATATATTGACTTATAAAATTCATATTCCTTTGTTAGTGCTATCAGTAATTTTCAACAATTATCCTTAATTTCTATCAAACTTGACCACAATACATTAAATACTCTTAGCACAATAGAGTAATGATTACAAAAATGGAAGTCTTTCTGAAAACAGCAGGCTAATAAATCTTTTAAAGATTGAAAATCTTCCAAATGTGTCACTTATAGTGATATAAAATGGCTGGTTGAAAGCTGGGTTTCTGGAGAAATGAAATTAGTCACAGAAATGGTTGTTTCTTATGAAAATGTCAATACCTTGTAAAAAATGAAACCATGTATTTCAGTCAAAAAGCAAAATCTAAACTGATTTGATATGACAGTTAAGAATCTCACAGAAATATGATGTAGGTGCTTGATATTCATATTGTCTTGCATGAGCTAGACTGCACTGCATAGGTGGGTCAGTAGAATTAGAGAAGTCAGTAGTTCTAAATGTTAATTTAAATGGTAAGAAACATAAAATCATAGAATCACAGAATGGTTTGGGTTGGAAAGGACATTAAGGACCATCTTGTTCCAAGTTCTCTGCCAAGGACAGGGACACCTCACACCAGACCGGGTTGCTCAATGCCCCATCCACCCTGGCCTTGAATGCTTCCAGGCATGGGGCATCCACAGCTTCTCTTGGCAACCTGTGCCAGTGCCTCACCACCCTCTAAGTAAATAACTTCTTCCTAATGTATAATCTAAATCTACCCTTTTTTAGTTTAAAGCCATTCCCCCTTGTCCTATCACTAAACCCCCTGACAGTCCCTCCCCACCTTCCCAGCAGGCCCCTTTTGAAGAAAAAGTTGGTATATATTGGAAAGTCACTATAAGGTCTCCCCAGAGCCTTCTCTTCTCTTCTCCAAGCTGAACAACCTCAACTCCTTCAGCCCATCTTCAAAGGAGAGAAATCTAGAAACACAGAAATATGGAAACATGGAATCTGGAAATGTGGAATTCATAGCATGAGAAAGTGATTAGTTATAGTGCAGAAAGTAAAGGAGATATGATTTGTATAAACAAATTAAGAGCAGTGAAATTCTTAAGTATTATATTTGTTTTACGTATTTAGTGCCTCAGCCTCTGACATCGGACCTCAACCTTGGGATAAACCAAGGTCTGAGTGTTGCTAAGAGCTGATATAAACTGGGGCAGCCTCAAGGTCTGTTTTGTTATTTGGGGACTGCCAAAAATTAGAGGTCCTGTGCTCCCTAGGAGTCATTTAACCCCCCAGGCTGCATCTTTTTCTGCCTTCTGCAGTCAAAGTAGCTAGACAGGAGCTGAAAACTGGCCTATTATATCTATATTTTTGTCTGTCCCACACTCCCAGATGTATCAGCTTTTATTATTCAAAATTATTTGCCTTTGACATGCTGCATTCTGAAAGCATATTTATAGAAATGTTATTAAAGAAGTGAATCTTTCATTGCTGAAAGTTTTCTATGATGCTGTTTCCCCTTAACAATATCATAGCAGAGTGTTGGAACAGACAGCTTTATAATAAGATAGAATGTAATTGATAATGCAGACTTACTTGATAGTGAAAAATGAGACTGTCACCAGCTTCATGGAAAATCATTTTGGTAGAACAACCTTGCAACTGAAAGAAAAGAAATAACCCCAAACAGACAACTGGTGTCTATTAAAATTAGTTCACACACTGGTTTCCTATTCCATGTTGGTTTAACACTTATTTCTTGATTAGTTCATCTTTGATCTCATTTGTCATTATCAAAGCATTGGACATATTAATGTTTCTCTGAAAGACAAATAGTCTGAAATAATCAATAAAGCAGACTCTACTTAGGGCAGAATTCAGTCAGTCTTATTTCTTCTGAATAATACCTTACCCCATACCTGCTCCTGTTATTATTTTTGTGCATCTCTGCTCACATGGAGTCTGAAGAATTTTGAAAAAATATTTTACTCTATTCTTTTTAATTAAGAAGGTGCTCAATGAGAAAAATGGTACAGCCATCATCAAACACATGAAGGTTACTAATAAAAAAAGAGAAGTGACATTGCTTATAGTAGTATATGAAGGCTTTATACTCTGAATACTAGTGTAAGTTAAAAGGAAGTACAGAGTGTAAATAGGTACAACATGTGTAGCAAAATAACCTGGAAACTGAAATTATATTTCAAAAGACATAGAGAGAGTCCCCTGATAGGTGTGTTTTTGCACCATCAAAGTTAATGCATTGAGGTCTTTGTATCTATTTTGAGATGGACATGAGAAACAAATGAGGAATAAATAAGCTCCAGATGAAATTCTGCATTACCAAAACCCCATCTATGCACATTATAAAATGGGCCTGAGAATTGAATGCAGAATAAATATGCTCTAGAGAAATTCCTGCATTAGCAAACCTAAATGATGTACTAAGCCTTTTCACCTCTAATTTTTGTGATTCTTTAATAGATCTGTAATTAAGCTGCTGATCCTTAAAAGGTTTTTGATAAGGTGTAGTACAGAATGAGCATTAGTAATCTAGCCTCTGCTAAGGCTTTTTTGCCTTCTGCTAACATAGATGTTTCCCAAAGTCCAGAGTCACACAGAGCAAAGGTGATGTATTGTTCATTACCTACGGATTGGGCATCTATTAGGATCTGGAAAATGGGAGGTGTCCAGTTCCCCTTTCTTATGGCTGCTGCTCCAGAACATGGGACTTCACACACTGCTAGATAAAAATTTGGAAATAATAAAACTTACCATGTGTATACAAGCCTGCTGTCTCCCTTAATTTCAAAGAAGCTGTCCAATTGCTAACACATGGAAATCAGAATTCCTGTGAGTCTAAGGGTAGTGCCTCTAAAGTATATTGGAACCAGGGAAGCAACAACACCAAAAACATAATGAATATGAGTATGTGTACAAATTATCTTGCTTTTCTATGCATTCAGATGAGGCCTGACATTCTGGACGTAATGGCATTCTGATTTGAGCAAGGTTCATCCGACACGGGTTCATGAGGTTTCCAGCATAAACCTACATATTGTATGCTTAATAATTCCTTGATAATAACTATTGCTGACATTCAGTATGCTGTTTGACATGCTGACTGAAAACTCATTTTATTTCAGAATAGAGTTAAATAGCTAAACAATTGACTGCTATAAAGACAAAGAAGAAACCCTGTCTTCCTGATTTTAAACCAGCTTCATCTAATCTAAAATGAGGAAATTTTGCAGGATTTAGTCGGTCACGTAGACGATATCATTTGCTGTATTTTATAAGTGTCTTTGACAGAACAAAGACATTAACTTTATAAAGGGCTGCTAGGCACACACAGTGGCAACTTTTCATAGTGTTTTTATTAATGACAAATTATTTCAAAGCTATCATGACCTGAAACAACATTATAATACAGCTACAATCTTTGTCACAGCGTGTCACTGAAAGTAGGCCAAATTAAGTCCTGTCTAGCTTTCTGTTCAAATGTGTGATTGTTTTTTAACAACTTTTTGGCTGGCTCAGCAAAGAATAGGAAAATGGTGACATAGAAAGGCTTAGCTGATTTTATTAGAGTATAATTGCTGGAACCTGGATGCCATCCTGGACTATCAGATACCTAAACCCAGCTCCAAGCTTAGGTATCTTGCTCAGAGCAAGCTTTCTTGCTCTGGTGCTAACTCTTAAAGGCTTGGTGGAAACTTTCAGGACAGTTTTTTTTAAGTGTCTTTAAGTAGTACTGGTAGTACTGGTAGTATTTTGGAAAACGTCTTGATGGCTAACTGCAGCAGGAGTTCAGGTTGAAGAAGAAAGTAAATGATTAGTGAGACTTGAACAGAATTTGGAGACCACACCACAAACTTATGTTCCTATAAAGTTATGACCGTCTGCTTCCAACTTGTCCCATACCAACCAGCATGATATCTCTGCATACTTTTTCCTGTAAACTTTCCTAGAGACCTTTTTTTCAGAGGTATAGCTGTCTTACCTTGATATGACTAAAACATCTATACTTAGATCACGCTTCAGCTGCATCCATTCAAAGAACCAGGCATTTCCCTGCCTTTCTGCCTTGAGAGTATGAATCCAGTAGATGTGTTCTGAGCACACCTAGCACACACTTGGAAGATCAGGTGTCACACATAATCTCACCCCTTTTTACACACCAGATGTTTTATACAACAAATACTTCTTGTATCCCAAGAATCCTCAAACTATCATATGTGGAAAGAGGAAGCAGAAAAAGTGGGGAGCTTCTCACCTGTTTTACTGAAGTTGGTCCACTCTATAAAGAATCACATCAAGAAATAAAAAAAAAAAAAAAAGGCTAGCTATTATCAGCTAAATAAATACTCTTGCTATAGAATCCTTTTCTGTGATTTTCGTGTTGAAAAACTATTGAATAAGACAATCAAAAATATGATTTTCCAAGATAGAAAATGTGTTTTCTGATCATTCTTGTCATTTAATAATCTGTGTTCAAAATACATATTTGGTTCCTCCTCTAAGACTTTTTTATTTTAGTCAGATTAAGATAAACTGGGCTGCAGGGAGTTATGGACATGGCCTAAGACAATGCTTTGTCCACATATTTAAAGATATAAAATTCTCTCTTCCCAAACCTCCTTATGGCAGGATATAAAATTGAGAATTAACAACAAACCATTCATTTGGAATGAGTGGTCCTCTGGAGGCATAATGGTTATAAATGACATTATAAGACAGGAACATTTTTACTCATTTGCTGAGGTTGTGAAAAAACACAATTTACTTGACAGTCATTTAAAAATATACCTTCTGTTGAACTGATTAATTATAGAATTTTTCTCAGATTTAATCACACCAGATCAAGGCTCTGAATTGCTTGTACATTCACAAAATGAATAGTTTATCCCATCCAACACATTTGGGACTGATATTTTGCTACTCAGTCTTTGTAGCATCAAAGACTGGAAGAATTGTTTTATTATTTTCATCCCTCCCCTTCAACTATTTAAATTAGAAGCAGTCTTTTTCAACTACAGTCCTCAGTACTCCGAGTCTTTTGGCAGTTGACAAAAAATTGTAAATACCAAAGAAAAAGAAGTGAACGAAAACAGAGAAGAGGAACAAGCAGTGCTTCTTCCAAAGGTGTATTGGCAACACTTCCGATAGTCAGGGCAGGAGCATGATTTCTGTTGTTCTTCCCGAGTTGTACTATATGTACCTGCTGTATGACTCTGACATATAACTCTGCTCTTCATAATATCTTATATTCAGTGTACATGAAATGGGAATTTTATTCCATCCAGACATTTTCTGTGGTTGGACAGCCTGTCTCTTACAGTAGATCATAGAATGTTAGAAAATCAGTCTTTCATTTAACGGATGTTCTTTGCCTTAACACTCCTTACAGAAAAGGGAAGTGTTAAGTCCTAGTTTTACAGAATAAGATGCTTAGTCATGTTGACAAGCTGTAGCAGGTCTCAACTATATCATGCAGAAGGGCAGAGCCTGTACTTGGCTCTGGTGAGGCCGCACCTTGAATACTGTGTTCAGTTTTGGGCCCCTCGCTACAAGAAGGACATCGAGGTGCTTGAGCGAGTTCAGAGAAGAGCGACGAAGCTGGTGAGGGGCCTGGAGAACAAGTCCTACGAGGAGCGGCTGAGGGAGCTGGGATTGTTCAGCCTGGAGAAAAGGAGGCTCAGGGGTGACCTTATCGCTCTCTACAGGTACCTGAAAGGAGGCTGTAGCGAGGTGGGGGTTGGTCTGTTCTCCCACGTGCCTGGTGACAGGACGAGGGGGAATGGGCATAAGTTGCGCCAGGGGAATTTTAGGTTGGATCTTAGGAAGAACTTCTTTACCGAAAGGGTTGTTAGACATTGGAACGCGCTGCCCAGGGAAGTGGTGGAGTCACCATCCCTGGAGGTCTTTAAAAGACGTTTAGATGTAGAGCTTAGGGATATGGTTTAGTGGGGACTGTTAGTGTTAGGTCAGAGGTTGGACTCAATGATCTTGAGGTCTCTTCCAACCTAGAAATTCTGTGATTCTGTGATTCTGTGATTCTGTGATTAAGGTATCCTGTGTTGCTGATACTAAAAGAGCAATGTGAGCACACCCAAAACAGTTCTACACAGAGTCAGAATGTCTGGTAGGCCTTATTAGCTCAGGCTCAGCACTTGCTCTCGCAGCCCAAGACTGCTCAGCAGGGAAGCTTTCAGATATTTCTGCACTACTTTTCCTAGTGTGTCTAGGTTAAGATAGTTTATCAGCTCAGGCTTAGCATAACATGAACATAGGTGTATTACTTTAGGTTCTGAAATATTCCCATGTATATCTGCAGTGTTATCTCTACAACTAATTCCACTTGCAACTGAGAATACTTGAGAGGACAATTCTGAGAAACATTTTACAGTCATGTCAAATCTAGAAGCAGAATAGGATCAGAACTTTTGAATCATCAGGGTTTCTCAGTCTCCGTTTATCATGGTTAATGGAGAGCTCACTACAGCTACTTAGTCTTTGTAATATCAAAGACTGGAGGAGATTTTTGCTATTAGCTCTTCTCACCAACTCTTTAAATAGGAAGCATCATTTGTCAGCTGCACAGACTCCTCAAATGTCCAGTGTTCAGTGAACAATCCATACTATTAAATATCCTTAGTAAGTCATCTAAGTCCTCTTAACCTACTTAGCAGTTATTAAAGCATTTATTTTCTTCACTCCTTTCACCCATTCTTTTTAATTTTGTATTTTATTTTAAGTGTTTAATTATGTCTGGTAGAATTACCACTTTTGTCATAAGAGTTCACATACTGAAAAGATTATTAATATTCCATGGATACAGCATGTATGTCCTCCTTGCTTATGTTTTCATTTTTCTCACTGGTAATGGATAAAGCAGTCTTTTTAAAAAAACTCTGTTTTATTTTAACATTAAAATAAATAATTTCTGTTCCCACTAAGGAAATTGTGACAAGATCTAAGCAGCTTATGCTTCCCCTGAAATATAACTACGTTTCAGGTAGATTAAACCTTGACAAAATGTTAAATCAAATTAAATTCTGTATGCTCAATTTTCTTTGGGGAACCAAAACTCAGTGAAGTGTAAAAGTCTAATTAATTATGTAGTATGCTAATAATTTTTAAATTAAGAACACTTGTGATTTAACTCTACCATGCCATGGATGTGTTTGCAATTGACTATGACAACAAGATTAAGAAAGCTAAAAAAAATATATTAGGAAAATAATAAACCAGCTACCAATACTAGTTCTGCTGTGGGAATTTATACAATAGTGAGAAGAGAAGAATGGTGAGTCTGGCTCAGACGAAAGGGCCATCTGTTGCAAAACTGATGCACAGTGAAGGAGTAAACAACTTTATTTTGTTGTTTTCACAGGTATAAGCTCCCAGCCTCTGGTCAAATTTAGAGAACTTCTGAGACAGAAATTTCATCTGATGATCATATTGAAACATACTCGTACTTGACTATCTAACTTTTTGAGCCCGTTTTTGCATGCAGAGCGCCTTGTGGCACTGAGTTAGACAACTGGATTTTGCAATTTAGAAAAAGGTATTTGAAATCTTATGCCTAATCTGTTTATGTTGTGAGGGCTAGTAAATAATCCTAATTAGTAAACTAATAAATAATAATTTTTTTTTATTTTTATTTTTATTTTTATTTTTTTTTTTTTTTCACAGCTTGTGAATACTGGCTTGCCCAGACTCCATCATATGGTAGATGTTCCATATCTCGTAGCACTACTAAAATTGTTCAGTTTGTTGTATCGTTTTTTGAGATATGGAAATTGCATGTAGTAAAGAAGATGTGAATATGCTGCAAGCACAATAGTATAATGCTGTTCTCTACCCAATGACCAGTTCCTTTACTAATTATTCTCAACAGTCTCTATGTCTTTTTCATGGCTATTGTATGCAGAGCTACTCTGCAATACATGTCTAACTCTAGCCTGTATGTGTAGTTGTAAGAGATTTAGACCATTCTGAATTTTGCATAGATTAGGATCTAGTGGCTCCCTTGAACACAAGCACATCTTATTTAGGTGTTTCATTTTTTTGTTATTTGAAAGATCACAGTGGAATGTGAAGCATCTCTCTTATTTAATATTTTCACTAAGGTGAGATCTGGTATGTAGCTATGCCATGTATGAATGAATTCTAGGTGCAGATAATTATTGACATTATATTGCTTCTTTTCCTCATAAAACCCATTTTCCTGACCATATCACTGCTCTCGCATGTACCTAGTCTGGTTGATGAGAACAGTCAGTAGAACTTGGGTTTCTCACATTCCTTGTCCTCTCTGCTTGTTTTTCTTCAGGCTCAAAACCTGTTGGTTTACTTATAGGTAGCAGTAGTTATATACTGCGTGCTTTCACTGAGAACCTTCCTAGAACCAGAAACCCAATCTGAACAGATGCTATAATACGTTCTTGTGGCCATGGAAGGGCGAGTAACAATCTGTGCAATTTATAAACACTATGAGGCAAAAATAAGCTTTTCTGTTACCAGACAGATTTTGATACTGATCCAAGTAATCATGTTTAAATCTCACTGTAGCTGTGTAGTACTAAATCTGTCTGGAATATGATATCACATATTTCCATCTCATAGAAAGATGCCCAGAATCAAAGTTTCATCCATAATAATAGCATGTGATAAAATATTCATCTCTGCTTGCCCATAGTAATACATTAGGCACTTCCAGAAGATGAAGACTTTTCTTTGGATCCGATCTAGTAACTTTTGTTTGAGAGAGAATATATCATGGTATATCAAATTGAACTCTCACATTTACCAGAGATACATAAAAAATAGAAATGTGGGACACCCTGCACAATCTGAAGAGAATGTGCAGCAAGGGTAGCAAGCAAAAGCCCATTATAAGAAACGGAAACTCTATTTTTCAATATACTTGTGTCACATCGTATAATATTTAACCAGAATCTCAAAAGTGAAGGAGGCTTTAATGTAGAATCATAAATCAGATTCTTGCACCTCATAGGGAAGCCTTGTAAAAATTGAATTGAACCACACAGTAGATAGTAACACATTACAGAGTAGAAGAAATCAGCTTTGCCTTTTCTTTCCAATGGTGACATTTTGAGAAGGTTCACAATATCATATTTGATAGGATGGAGAAGATAAAAGTCTGTAATTGCATCCTACATCTCTTAGTGACATAAACTATAAAAGAAGCCAATATAGAGTCTTATCTCCAACACTGATTTTTAACATGAAAAGTCAGACTTACAGACACAATCATGTTGTATTCTGAAGTACAAGTGCCAGAACCTTATTCCTAGCAGTGAAGTTGTGTCCACTATAATATCTTTCTAAACTAAGAACTGCTGTATGATTTTGTATTCTTTTGTAAGTTAAAAGGAGTTGCATATAGGTTAGAACACTTATAAGTGAAATAATAAGATTATAATAATAGCACTACCTACTTTGTATTGTGTTTTTGCAAATGCTTTAGAAACAAAGCAAAAGTTACTATCCCTACATTACAGAAAAAGGGACACAGAGAAGGCAATAAACTGTCCAAAACAAATCAAGGAGTACAACAGCAGCCTCCAGTGTTGCAATGTATTCTCTATCAATTATTGTAGCAAGGCAGAAGGTGTCTGGATTGGTGCAGGGATAATAGACTAAATTCTGTAAAGTGCTAAGTGACTTTGAGAGGGAACCAAACCATGCTTCCATCCTATTCTCATCGAATTAGATATAATCTCCTTTGGATAAGAGGAAGCTGAATTAAAAATATGTCAGAAAAACTAAAAGGTAAAATTCTTAATAGGGAGGAGCAGTCTTAGATGTTTTAAATATTGCAATTTATGAGAAGTATATTGTTATAATATTGTTATAAAAGTGAAATTATTGTTGTTGTCTTTCTCTATATGACTATTATTTCTTACTCTGTCTGTATCTGGTAAAGGCTTCCAGCTTGTACATCAGGCTTCAGTCCCCACTCTCTCACTTCATCTAACTCCCATCGGAGCACTGCATACAAAAGAGCTGAAAGATAACAGCAGTATATCACACTGTTTCAGAAGTACTTCTGCATCCATCACTTTGAGATTTCTTCTTTATATGAAGAAGATACTGCTATAAATTCTGCTGCAAGAAAATACAGGAAGATAGACAGAAATGCAATGAAAAGCTCATCCTGAACTACTAGAGAGCTAAACTTTAAAGTAATAAAGATCAAAAGCTATCCGCAAGAACACAATGACTAGTTGCACAGCAAGCAATTAGCAATGATAACGGGTAGAAATGAGTTCAAGATAGCAATGCTTACAGTTGATTTTTTTGTGTGTTTTTCCTTTAGTTCTTTCTTTCTTTCTTTCTTTATTTTCACATCACAGTTAATACAACGAAGCAGCAAATTTCTTTAACAATCAAAATATAGTATGCCTGTTTTAAAAACTAATGTTTTAAATAGTTCAGGACGATGACATTCCAATTAAAAATAAATAAATAAATAAATAAAATGAAATACAAAATATTTTGACACTTCTGGAAACCTAGATAAACCCTGCTTCTTTCTTCAAGAAACTAATTTGCTTCAAGAAAATGAGAAAACCATTTGAAAACCATCCCAATATTCAGCTAAAACCAATGTCAATCTAGAAGTTAAGAGTTCTGTGTAATGTAAGAATTAATGGCACATCTGCAGAAAATGGTGTCCAGAAGTTAATGTACAGCAAAGATCATTTCAAAGAGTAAGATCTCCAGTAAGATCTCCATGACTAATGAACAGCAGTTCTTATACTACCAAAGATATGCAGATCCAAATCACAAACTTAAAATGTAATGGGATAAGATTCTTATTTACCAAAGCGATTGCTCCTAGCTACTGTACCTGAAGCTATTTTATATACTTCATCACATTTTTCTCCTGATTCATGAGTTATTTGACATAATATTAGAATATTATTTTTCAACTTTCTTGTGGGTTCCACAGGAAATCCCAGTCTGTTTCTTCATGCACAAACATTTGCTTTAACTGGTGTATTTGGATGTATCTAAACATTCTCAGAATGAAGTGAGTTGTTGGCCTGAATGTTAGTGTTGTATATACTTGAAGCAGAAAATCTGCATTTAGTTCAGCAGTATCAATATGTAGGTACTGAAGCAGAAGGTAGAAGCAGCATGGGCACCCGTGGAGAATAGAGCACTTTTGCAAACAGTGTCACATTTTTTTGAAAAATACATCTGTTTTGCTCAATTGACACTCCATGATACTGCAATTATGAGCCATATGTGAGCGTGGTAATTTGGGAAGATAAATTAACATTTTAAAATCAAGACTTGGTGATGTTTATATCATTTTGAGACAGCTTCCATAAAGATGAAAGGGAATTCCCTTCCTTTTAGGACAGGATCTGTCCTAACTGCCATTAAATACTTTAAAAGTACTGTACGGCGTCTGTTGCTTCAACATAAATCCCCAGAAGGAGTCCTGGCAAATTCAGAGTTCTTGTTCACAGCACGGCCTCTGAGCTGGGTTTGATCATTCTTCTATGGCTACTATAGTCACAGATTAGGCACCCTTCTTACTTTTTTTTAGATGTTAAGGTAGAGTCTTAGCCCCACATGCAAACAGGATGCCTATTGCAAAGTCAAGTTGGACCTGACAAGTGAAATATTAAATGTTTGGAATAAATTGCATCATTAACATTATTTACTTATGTTACTTTAATAAATGTTGCATTTCTGAATTCTGAATGTATTAGTTCTTTAATAAAATGATGAAATAATCCAACAGTAGGCTGCAATCAAAATTGTAATATGAAAGAAAAGTGGGAAAAAAAAGAAAATGTAGTGGTGGTATGTTGTAGTCAAAACAAGTAGTTTAAATTGCAAACAAGTGGCAGATAATTGAGAGTATTTGCATGTGTGGATAAATGTTCAAAACTAAACTTTTGAACTCTCAAACAGAAGTCTGGTGCTTGCTATGTGCAACCAATATGGATTGTAAATTTTGGCTGTAAATTTTTGTAAATTTCTGGCTGTAAATTTTGGTAACAGCTAAACAAACAGACTAAAGTGGCAAGTTCCAAATTTTCCAGCTAGTAGAGAAACATAACACAGAACCGCCAATTAGGAGACTGAGCATGCATTGTGCGTCTGCACATAGATTATTGAAATTGGGAAAAACAAGTTCTCAAGAGCTGGTGACTGAATAAAGGAATCCTGAAGAGAAGAAATTGTCTTAGAAGTTTAAGATCTTTTCTGGAGGAAAGATCATGGAGATCAGAGATCTGCATGGATGCAAAGAGAAATGTCAGGGGATGCCCATGAAATTTCTGACAATTGGTTTTGTATGCAGAAAGGAATGAGTATTTAGAGTATTAACTTGCCCCTCTCAGTTACCAGTTACCATGGCCACTGCCGGTCTAGTGAGGCCAGGCAGAAAGTAACATCAGTCTTTGCTTTGTCTATATGAAGGAGTGCTAATATGGGTCTGATGAAAATGGGGCCTGGTATATCATCACATGTTGCATTTTTTGAAAAAAACTTTAAGGATTCAATTGAGAAAGCTTTGTTACTTTGCAAAGAAGCCTGTCCTTTTGAATTCTAAATACAGAATAAATCAGGTGTTCCAATCCTGTTACCATACATGCAGAAGAAAAATAATATACTCTGTGATACAGGTCATCAGCATAGTATTTTTATCCAAAGTTGCATTTTAATTTTAATCCTGTTATTGTATTTAGTGTGGATCTTTCTCACAATAACAAGACAATAAGTCTGCATTATTAAGCAATCAGGTACAACATGTAAATTATCCTTAAAAAATGTGGAAAATAAAACCATCATTACAGAAAAATGAGAGCAAGTGCAAACCTGCAATTTATCATCAGTCATTTATTAAGATGTCATTATTAATTTTCAAATAATTGATTGGAGATAATGTCAAAATATCATACAAATCATATAGCGGCATCACAGGTTAAATTTACTTGCTCAAATTTTGCTAGAAAGATGAAAAACATCTTAATCCAGGATTTTTAATATCCTGGATCTTAATCCAGGATATTTTAGTTTGATTTGGTTTAGGCCAAATGGGCTGATCTTGTAGTAATAATCACAAAATACCCCTTTTTTTGTCCATGTTCTGGAGAGCCAACTGGCAGTCCTTCACACACTGGAATTTCAGTCGACTACTGGCAATTGTTTCCCACTTACCCTTCAAAGGAGTGACAGTATCTTACAGTGTCTTACTTTATTTCTTGCATAATCAACAACATTGACAGGTATATTTGCAAATCCTTAAACACTATGGAATCCCACTGACAAAACCAGTAGTTTACCATTTCAGTTTGAAAGATCTTTAGACAAGATAGTGATTTTATACCTTCCGGCCTTAAGCTGTAGAAAAAGAAAAGTAATCCAGTTATCTGTGTCATCTCCTTTAAAAAGTCAACATTTACAAGTAACAAGTGAACAGTGACCCTAATCAATCAGACTTCAATCACCAGTTCTCCTAAGGAGGATGACTTTTACCCAAATAATCAATAATTGCTTTTCAAATATTTTGATACTGAGTTCGGGAAAAAGTTTCAGAGTTTGTTTGAATGGCTATGGTACACAGTAAATATGAATTTGGTCACATGCTTCATATGGAAAAAATCAGTAATTTACTAACTCTTTTGTTACAAAGCCAAGGCATTTGGAGCATCTTTTGACTGTTGAAATATAATAGCATATGTCTGTTCATGTCAGTTCTTCAAGTATGACTATAAATACAAAAGAAAGAAATGTAAATTTTATCAGCGTGAACTTGGTTTTCAGTCTATATACTCATCAAATATGAGATTTTTCTTTGTCACATTGTTATGCATGTAAACTCCTTAATTGTGCAGTGGTCTGTGGCATGAACTGAACTGTAGAATTGTGGGTTGTTTCTCATGTGTTTTTATTTTTTATTTTTTGGTGTGTTTTTCTCCTCATAGGTGAATACCATTTCATGTATCTTCTGTTGGAAGATAAAGAAAGCAAGTAATGTATTTGTCTATTCCCTCACCCATCAAGGCTTCCTATAAGGTTTATTAATATTTCATTGTTTCTTTAGCAGAGTTCTTTCCACACTTCTGTGTTCTGTCTTATTTACAACTAAGGAACATGGTCTCTTTCATGTTATTCATTAACAGACATTTATTTGACAAATTCTGATTTTTTATTTTTATTTATTTATTTATTTATTTTTTCAGGCAGAACTTCAGTGCTGCAAAGACTTCTCTGGCTATTTGGTTGACGGGTGTTAATGCAACAGAAGGAATACTTGAAAGAGTCTTCCATCTGCATCCAAGGCAAGTTTGTTAAATCCATATTTGAATATGAGTAAGCCAATCCCTTCCTTTCATGGTAGGAAGAAATGATACACATTTTAGTCCAGAATCACATAGTCTACTGAATGTATACATTATCTGGATGAAAAGAGGTGATCCTGTTCACAGGGATATGTTGGTTTAATTATTCAGAGCAGTAATAAATGTGCTACAGGATATCCAAGATGATATTCCAATCACAAGTGAATTACATACTGTATGTATTATAGCAACTGAAGGAGCTAGTTACTTCTGCAGTATGACAATAATGACATATGTTTGCTTTGTCACTGGCAGTGAAAACTGTATAGCTGGCAGATCTTCACCACACACAAGTTTTGCAATGGAACTACTTAAAGAAAAAAAAAAAAACTCAACCCTCAAGAATCAAGTTTTAAATATTGGTTGGTGAGCATCAGTTGCCATTTTTCATCATAGTTACACGCTATTTCTTAAAATACATATATTAATAGTATAGTATAGTATATACCAATAGTCTTAATGGATGTTAACTTCTGTCATAAGGCAATGGTACAAGCCATCAGAATTGCAGAACCAATATGTATGATTTCAATCTCATGACTTTTGTGTGTCAGTTTAGATCAGTTTTATATATGCATTTTGTTACTCTATTAATACCTAAAATAGTAATGTTTCAATGTTGGTAAAGAATACTGTATGCTTTAAAACAAATCTTACCTTCCTTATAATACAGAGGAATACTCTTGACTAAGTTCTCAGTTCATCCCAATAGTGACTAGAAAGGAAAGCTAACCCTAAACAAACTTGCTAATATATTATAGCTCAAAGGGCTGTGAGTTGAATACTCAGGTCAGACATGCAGACAGGCAGCGTGTGTGCTGCAGTGGGAAGCAAATGCCTTCTAGCAAATATTTTCCTAAGTAACCCAGTGATCATTCCATACACATATCATGAGTCTTACTTAATCAAAACAAACCCCCCAACAACTCTGAACTATGTATTTCATAATCAACCAGCAGAACTCTACTGTATGTGTTCATCTTGTCTAAATGCTAAACTAAACGCAAAACTTCTGTTCTCTGACTTCCAGGAGCTAGGCTGAGCAGTGGGGGTTTCAATTAAAAACCACAGGAAAGGAAAGGAATATGTCAATAAAACCACAGACTTGTAAGTACTGCATACTAGTTTGCAAACAAACACAGCAAGCGTTCTCCGAGTATGAGTCTATTACTGTAAATTTAGACTGAATGCATGATGTTGAAGGTGACTGTCCCAGCATGATCTTCCTTCATTTCATGTATAGTGAAATGCTCTCTAGCTTTATGTTCAATAGCTTGATATAGTCAGTCTGCGATGAGACTATTACTAACGGATGAAAATGCTATGAAGAGGAGAATGGCTTCAGCCAAATTATCAATGTTTTGTTCTATTTCAAAAGAAAATGAGAACTGCAGCGGATAGAATAGGAAAAAAAAAAAAAAAAAAAAAGAAAAAAAAAAAAAAAGAGAAAGTTGTGGACTGATTCTAAGGCAATATCCTGTATGAGATTTTAAACGTAGACTCACTTGAATAGAAATGTAAATGCCATGATTTGCATTATAAAGCTTTGCTAAATAATAACTGTCACTAGAGCAGATTATGTTGATAATTAATTAGTTACAGACTGGGTACAGTCACTTTTAAAAGGGTTTCATTAGGGATCACATGTTCTATAGTGGAGAAATCTTGACTAAGAGTAGCGAAGGTGAAAAAAATTATACACAATTTAAAATTCATAGAAAAATATATACTCTAATGCATTTTTTAAAATACAGTGCACCCTATGGTGCTTTTATTACTTTCATATTAAAGAGAGGAACCACTAAGAGAAAAACAATGTAGTTTACCTAATTAAGTGAGCAAAACACAGCTTAAAGAAGGTTAATAACTAACATTAAAAATATTAGCTTCAAGTTATGTTTGAACTGTTAATAAAGTGAACTCACTGACTGTTCAACTATTACAGTTATGTCTCAACTAATAAAGAAATGGAAAGGGGAGACCTAACAGCAGAAAAAGTGCACAAATATTCAGCTGATTTTTATTTCACTTCAACAGTAATTTGTTTCTGTAACTCTTTCCTAAACAGTAAAAACCCCACAAAGGATAGAAATGACATCAGCTTTGAAATTTGATGCTGAGCTTCTTCAGATATGTAGAGGCTGAGCTACTAATTTAGTAGAGGTTTTCAAAGGTTCTCAGGACTGACCTAATTCTGCTGCTTTAAAAATATATTGTTGTTTATTACCATTGTTTTCAACAGTAGGAGAGTCACACAAAAACTGAATACTTTTTAAATGTTTGTGTTTCATCATACTCCCCAAAATGCAAATACTGATGTATGTCAGGCTCCTGTCAGAAAGTTGCAGTGAGGTCATGTTCTAATGCTTGTTTTTTTTTTTTTTTTTTTTTTTGTTTTTTGTTTTGTTTTGTTTTTGTTTTTTGTTTGTTTTTGTTTTTGTTTTTTTGGGGGGGGGTTGTGTGTTTTGTTTTGTTTTGTTTTAAATTGTGAGCTGTTCTGTCCAAATAAATGTGAAAGTCTTTGCAGGACATTTGAAATGTCAACACACCACATAAATATAAACAGGTACCTGACAGTCACTGAAAATTAGAACCCTGAAATGTATGTGTTAAGATTATGTGGGATCAAGAAAGTGGTGCCATAATCCAAGGAGTAGTTGCTATTTTATGATTGTGAAGCCTAAGTATTTGAAGAAATGATGCCAGTGATTCTGGGCTAAATCCTATTTAATCTGGGTTCTGAAGATGCTTGGTGCCAGTAAAAGAGATCTCAGGCTGTAAGAATGGTAAACAGGAGAAATGGCAGAATATACATCTACATCATTCAAAAAAGAAAAGTGCACACCGTACGTAAAGGTAGAACTATGAATGTGTCTCCGTGTGGATATCACAGTGTGAGTTCAGATCTCTGATGTTGAAGTCTGCCATTAGCTGACTTAGCTGAAAACAGCCAGATCATATAGTCTAAGATGTCAAAGATAACCACAAATGATGGTAACTGGATCGCTCTCCTGTGTGCTCTTAGTTACGGGAAATTAATTTCTTCTAAATATGTTAACGCAAGCAGTCATCTTGATTCAGAGGGAACGTGACAGTAGGAAAGGCTGTTGCAGAGCCTAAATTAACTCCCCTTACTGACCATCCCCAGCACTCTGCCCTGAGAACTTGCTCTCCACGTAACTTCCCCACAAAATTTATGGATTCTGCTACTTTATGGCTGCTTTTTTATTTATTTATTTATTTATTTATTTTATTTTTTTAATTTTTTTTTCACACTGAGCAAGTATGAAAAGAAGGACTGGGAAAAGGTCTGGAAAGGAGATCAGGAGCAATTTTAAGGGAGAGACAGCAGGGATGAAAGTAAAAGAGGAAGAGGAAGGTTCTACATCCACGAATGATGTTCTGAAAAATAAATCAGTATAATAGTTACAAGTATGTAAAATTTATAAAGTCTGTTTCAAATAGGGAATTGTGATTCAACTATAGTTTAATGATTATATTAAAGAGCATGGAGTCAAATATTCTTTCATTGTTTATTTGTTTTCTACATGTGGTAAAAATTTCTGGTATATAACATTGTGAAATCCTGCCTTTATACACAGAGGTGTATTAAAATACATTGCTTGCACTTTTAGAACTATCTCATTTGAACTCATCACTCAGTACGATTTACTGTCAACAGAATCCCTAGTGGAGATGGGTGCTGTATGATGGGTAGATTACAGGATAGTGTTTAGAATCTGCATTTGGCTCTGTTACTCGTAAAAGTTTTGGATAGGCAGATGTTTAACTGGCATAATTCTTAAGGGTGAAAAATGTTAATTAAGAGTTTTCCCATTAAACTCAGTGGAAAATCTCCCGTTGACTTAAATGAGAGTTGAATTAGGCCCTTTGAAATAATATGTAAAAATAACTACTTCTGCTCTTCATCATCCACTTTCTCTCTCAACTGGCAAAGGATCCTGGAAGGTATTGAGTATTCTGTGTAATTATTAAGTGTAATCAGCTTCCACCGAGTGCTAAGCTCCTCGAAGAATTTTCCATCTCCATACTGGATTAAAACTTTGGTTTGCCTCTTTCTCACCCTAAGAAAGAAGTAATGGAAAATAAAAACAACAAAAAGTAACAAAGGAAACATAAAATGAAGGATTTTCACACGGTGGAAGGTAGATAAATTCCTAGTGTAATCAGCAAGATATATGAGGGAGAAAAAAAAAGATGTAATATTCTGAACTTTATGTACCTAGTGTAGCATCACTCATTTTGTTTGCAAAGGCAAAAAACTATTTCAGAGACATGAGTATAACCCTGTAGAAGATGACTGGGAAAGATCATGCTAAACAAAGAATACAAGGTCAACTCATTAATTTTAATTTGATCAACTCACTTTTATGGATGCACTTCACTGTGATTATTCAACTGATTTTTGGATGACAGTTGCGATGAGTGAATGATAATGAATATGTACCACTTCAGAACCTGACAAAACATTTTAGTACATACTCTGCATTAATAATGGGAAAGATAACCAGCATTCAAGAACTGGGATTCAATGTGTCTTAGAGTTCAAAGAACTTAGTTTGTACCAGGCTATCAAATTGCATTTACATCATGTAGCTGTAAAATTGTAGGTCACTGCAGTTCTTACCTCTTCCTTTTTTTTCCTCTGCTTCCTTTCATGTTCTCAAGGGACTCTGAAGTTATATACATGAATGAGCAAAATAAAGCATCAGATTCCAGAGGGACTATGGACACATTATGTGAACCAGCTGTCTGGCTGAACCTCTGTGGTTTATAGCAGTCCAAATTGTGCTAAAATTCACTTTTTTTCACAATTCCAATTGTATTTTGTGATATTATGAAATGTCTATCCCTGCCTGTCTGCTGCAGTAAAATGAAGGCAACTGCTACCAGGATTCTATCAGAAGTGCAATTGCCCTTTCATTTATCAGACATCAGTCTGGTACTCCTGATCTTCTGAGACCCTATTCTGAAGTATGGACTGTCAAAATTAGTCTTCCCAGACTTACCATGAGGGTAATCCAAAAGACTTACTGAACATAAAATCTCTAGTTTAGGAATCCAGAGCAAAGCAGACTTTTGCGTTGCGTTCAAATGAAGCCTCGTTTTGCTCTTTTTTAACGTTGAATCTCTTAAAACTAACATCTATTACCCTTGAAGTCAGGATGGGTAAATTACTCAAAGATTTTTTTCTGCAGAATTTCCATGCCCTTTTTCCTGAGTGCAATTACAGTAATGATTAGAACAAATGCAGAGCTGTGGATAAGCAAATGTGTAATTCAAATTAATGTACCTGGTCAGAACTAGGGATTTTTTATTCTTTCATTCTTTATAAATGGAACAGAGATTCTATCTTCTTAAGCCTTTTTGCTCTTCTGTATTTCACAAATGAAACATTTAATTTAAATAATACCAAAATGACGTAAGTTTTGAAAACTTTCATTTGGTATTTTTGGATTAAACTATTCTTCAGATATTTCTTGAGTTTTTTTCCAAATACCATTTACCACCATGTGGTAAAATCTACCATGTTATATAATTTTGTATTGTGTTGCTTTTGGAAAGTATGTAAAATACTGTGAAGCCGTAAAATTATGTAAAATGTAATATAAGAGCTCACTGTTGTTCCTTTGTTTTAATTTCAGATCATTTTGCATTGGTTTCCACTGACTTTGAATACCACTTCACTTTTTTCCCTGCTGTAATCATTCTGCAGAAGCAAAAGTGTGAGTAATAAGAAAAAAAGCAGTGTTTGACACTCTGCGCAGGTATTCCTAGGCCTGTAGACAAGTAAGTAGTAACCATCAGTTCATTTTTTGGATGTACATACAAACCCAAATAGCCCTGTATTCTCCTTTTGAGAGGCCTAACTCTTCTAGATTAATCCTAAATTGCAGTGCATGTTAATTTTACTGGCTAGTAGCAAGAAACTTTTTTTTTCCAAAAACATTAAATCTATATCCACAATGTACTTCAGTGGTAGTTAATGATACTTGTTGTAATTACTGTAATCGCATTCTGAGATCAGTTAAAAGTATTCTGGGTTCCGAGGCTAAAGTATGCAAGAGTACCTAATAGCTCTAAAAGTACAAAAAACTGGAGGACGAAAGTACTGCCTTGCAATGTTATATTTTCTGTGTATAACTATGAAAGTGGTTTCTTTTATGGAAGATTTTGTATGTAACCTGCTTTACCTATCTACCAGAATCATATTTGTTATATTTTTAATAAGGGGAATATATAATATTCCCCTTATTTACAAAAGCTACAGACTTTTTCTAGTCTGTGGAGCTTCATATCTTTAATTTGAAGGATACCTTTCAATATTTATTACTGGACCTAGGAAGGTCTGTGTTACAGTAAGCCATTTTCGTGTATCTTTTGAATCTCTCTTATTGGTGTTCTGTAGCTAGGAAAGCCAGCATGGAAGTCGTCCTCTCTAGGAACAGTGTCTGTGTTTGAGTGAAAGAGAAAACAGTAATTGTGCTGAGAGCAAATCAGGAAAGAGCTATTGTCTGAAATCTAGACAACAGAACTTCAGAGTTGTAGATATATAAATAGTTTTACATCCCACTTTAAATTTTAAGGTAAAATCAAGAAAACAAAAGTATACATTTACATTTCAAATTGTGTAATCATGTTATTATCTGAAACTAATACCATGCTGTTAAAATTTAGATAAAGTGTCCTGCAATGCATACAAAATGTTCATTTGTTGAAGGCCATTAAGTTAATTTCCTGGGAACAAGATTAAATGCAAGGCATTTACATAATCATTAGTTGTGAGGTGTAGAATAGATAATTAAATATTCCACCACATTAATTTATATTTAATTAACTGTGGTTCCATGATCCTTCTGTCTGAATATTAATATTGTGTAAATAAACAATTAGGATGCATGCTCACTTTGCAAAAGCTTTGTTGTAAAAAATGTGATCAAAGAAATTCTATGAAATTTACTTAAATTAATAAACACTTAAAGGTTTTGTAAAGCAGAGCTGTTGATCTTGAAAGTTTTGCTAAATAGCTGCAAGTACTACAGTTTTAACACTTTAATTCAAGTGTTCTGTATGTCTGAGTTGTCATAACAAACTTTAAATTAGTGATAATACTTCCTATTATACTTTTCACAGCCTATCATTTAGATTACTTAATATATTTTAAGCTACATAAAAAGCTAGTAAAGAATGCAGAATGAACTCTACATTAAGTTTGGAAAATGCAATAAAGCAAAAGAAAATTAATTAATATTGCATTTTCTAGTAAAGAAATATAGTTTGAGTGCTCCCGTTTTCATATTAAAGGGGTATAACGTGAAAATACTTATGTCATACCTGACAACATTAGACAAAATGTTTGTGTTCTTTCCTTTGAAATAAATACATTCTCACCAGAACCATTTTCAGCTTTGTAAATAGATGAACAATCCACAGAAGGTTGAACAAAAATACAGAGAATTTTTTGCTTTGTGAAAATATAAGTTACTCATTTCTATTTGCCTATAGATCTTCATCTGATACTGTCTTCTGTTTCTAAGAAGTCAGTATCTCTAGGAATTACTTGTACTAGAACACAGCTCTTATATATAGATGTATGAAGTGATGTTTTGATAAATGGCAAAGAAGTATCTTAACATAACAGGGGCAGAGATACCTGTGAAAACATACCTGCCTGTACAGGGAACACAGTAAAAAAGGAGACTGTTATAACAGATTCTGGAATTTGGGGAGACTATGTGTATTACAGGAGTGTTGTACAGACCTTTGAGTTTCTGGGGACTGTGCTGTGAAGCATGGCAAAAAGGACTTGTTAGAAATTTTACTTCTGAAACTGAAAAATCCTAAATCTTCATTAGTTTTGATTTGCAAGGTACTGGAACATCTAAAAGTCTCAAGCTGAGATGGCTTTATACTTCTGAATATAGGTCTATACAGGAAGTATCTTTGGTATTCTTCAGAGAAAGGAAGTGTTTTGGTTCAGGTTCTCTCCTTTGTGAGTTTATGAAAAGCTCCAACTCATTATATATAAAAATACATACTCATATAAATCAGTGGATCAAACATAGGATCTGTATGTGTGGACACACACAAATGTCTGAACCAAGTAATTGCAAACCATGCATTAGCTAGAACTGTCCTGAAGGGTAAGGTGGGACGTATTGATGGGATTGGAAGAGGACCAAGATACCTCTTTGGTATCTGCATTAGAACAGTTCCAATTCACTGTGAAACTATACTCCAATCTTAATTATTTTTTCTGTCTCTGTGAAAAGGGATTTCACATTTTCTTCTTCAAGGTTTATTTCTAACACCAGAAGGTTGTCCTGTTCTTTCAGTAACTAAAATACACTAACACTGCTTTGAAGGTAATGTTTTTGCAAATGCAAATGACATCTAAATATTCTGTGTATCAGATTTTCATTGGACCTTTTGAGGCATATGATTTCAATTATGTAAGGTGCCTCTATCATCATTTTTCTTTCAAGATTAATTTAAAAATATGTTTGGGATGGACTATAAATCAGGATAACAGTTGAAAGTTTCAAGAACCATTGATAATACTATACAGAGCTTTACAAGAAAAAATCATCAGTTATGAAGATTGAAAATGTAGTAAAATGGTGTTTTCTATGTGATGGGAGAAAGAATAAGCAGGTAGCAAATCATGAAGGCTTAGTATTGCCCCTTGAGGTTTTAAACAGTAAACTCTCCAAATATATCAAGTTGAACTTTTTCTTGGATATTTGACACTCTTCCTTATTTTTTTGCAGTAGCACAAATAGGGTCATGAAGGTTAGGAAGAAAAAAAATAAAGATGTCTCCAAATAAATTGAAAGTAGGCAGCTGGCATAGAACAGGTGAAAGCAGCAGTAGAAATGCAGAGCATTGATTAATATAGGTATACCATGGCATGCATGCTGCTGGCTAGCTGAAGTAAATTTAGGAAACAGTAGAAATTAGTTAAAACAAAGATGGATGAAGCTGTGTTTCTAACAACCCATAATATATGTATATATACACACATATATAATATATACATATATAATATATATATACATATACATATATATAAAGTGTGTATTGAATATAAAATGTTGTTAATAAAACTAGAAAACCAGAAAAGCAATTAAAAGCTATGCTCAGAGCTAATGCGAAGGTGCACTAACAGTTAATGTATGACATTTTTGTCTAGTATGAGGGAACTAATACAAACAAGCTGGCCAGAGTAACAGTAAGTCAGCAAATACCTGTAAGGTTACCACAGTGGCCTGGAAATTCTAATTGATTTCAGTGAGTGCTTGAAAAAGTATCACTGTGTATTCTGAGGATGTAGCTTTTGAGTAGTATTGTTTTGTTTCCATTTAAATGAATACTGGCAAGTATATTGTACTTGGAGAAATTATCTAGTATTCATGCAGAAACTCATTATCAAACATAAGATGGAAAAAAAAAAAAAAAAAAAAAAAAAAAAAAAAAAAAAAAAAAAAAAAGAAGAAGCTAAGCTGTCCTCAGTCAGTAATAAGAACAGCAGAGACTGGTCCACAGTCAGGAAAAAATGATAAATTAAGTCTTTATCTAGAAAAACTAAGGTTTTGAGTATGATCTTGGTTATGTGCTTCTGAGAATATCAAAATGGACAAGGCCCTAGGATCAGAATTGCTAAATTTTAATTCCACCACTATGACGGTGTCATTGGTTGTGAGAGTTTAGCACACTGATAAAAGCACTCAAAATCAGTAGATCTTCTTCAACATTGTACATGAAACTGTAGTGTTTGTGGGATTTTTTACTGTGACTGATTAGTGTTGCATTGCTTGACTGTCCTAATCCACTCATAAAAATGAGAGATCCTCTAGACTTGCCTAAGAATACTGCAGTAAGACAGTATTTATTGGAATAGCTTGTGGAATATCAACGAATAGAAAGTGCTAATGCAAAGTAATGCTTGTGGAAACTCATCTAAGAGAAGCTTTAATGCAAAGTATTATAACCTACAATGAAAGAATTAAAGGCTACTTATTTGTAATTACTATACTATCAAAAGTTCATTCGGGTCATCTCTCATAACCATTTTTGAGCAGGATGATTTGCAGAGACATAAAGAGATTGATTTCCACTGCTATGCTGAGAAATATCACATAGTTTTGTATATGTTTTAAACTTAAGAACTATATGTTACTGCTTCTGAATAAGTACCATCTTCTTGGGAGCTACTGATGTCTTGTAATGCAATTATCTTGAGACAATATGATTGTGCAGTGAGATTATGCCCTAAAAAGATTATCTTCAGACACAGTCATTCTCTGACAAGATTATCTGGAGAGATGATGTTGATAATTAGCTAGAGATGTGGAAGACTGATCTAGAAAATGTAACAAGAAAAGTGCAAACTAGACTGAGCATTTTGTTTAACCTCAGGTCTGAGACTATGGAGTATATTAACCCATTTATACAAGACTTCACACTGTCTTTCAGAGGTAAAGGCTGATGGGTAAAAAAAGCATGAGACATTGTTTTGCACATTTTAGAACCGGACATTTCTGCTTAATTTGGTCAATCTAGCATAAATTGTAGGATCTAGTTAAAGAAAAGTCAATGCTTTCACAGAAACACTTTAAAAACTATTTTATTTATTTGATGGTTAATAGATATTAAGCTTGAAATACATTGTATACAGTTGGGACCTGAAATAATGCTTAACTTTTGTCTGACAATTGCTATTCATCAGTTTCCAGTTACCGAAGCAATGTCATGTTCGGTGTTTTCTCGTAGGCATGGGAAAAGACAGATGATGTCAACTTCCCTTATACATTTGCATACCATATACTTGCATACCAATTACCATTTCTTGGTAATACAAGAGGATTAGTAACAGGAGTATCTTAATACAGTATGCTCATAGAGAGAGCAAATAGACAAGTATTTTACTGTTTCCAAGGGAAGAAAACTTGAAAACATACTGATTTATTTTAAGTTCTTGAAGCCTCTGCAAAGTTGAAGTAAATAGTGTTACTGCTGCCAAGAAGCTGTAAACTTTAGATGAGAGTTAATGTGTTGGAGAGTGTCCAGGTATGAAATGATCAAAAGGATGTAGGTCTGGAGGTTTTAGCTATGCTGATGAGTTGAAGAATAAGAAGTTACAAAGTCAGACTTTGAACTGACCTTAAATACTCACAGGCAACACTTATGTAAACAGACACCATGTTTTCTTCATGAAAATTAAATGCTGTTGTTATGATTTTGCTTTTGATTGACCTCAATGTGTATGTTGCACTTGGTGATAGGTTTATTAAAGGGCCATAAAACTGAATATGTTTTTGATGACATCTATCGAGGTCACCCCAAATGAGCAGTTAGTCCAAGTATGTAAGCTGTTGCTTATACTATACACATATAAAACTTGTCTTTAGGGAAAGAATCCTCTATTAGTATTGGCACTCTTCAGAGTTAGGGAGTTAGGAGGGATGTTAGAATGTGTTGGGAGTGGAAAGTTTGTTTTTACCCTTTCTTTTTGTATCAGACTATAAACACAGATCATCTTGGTGAGCCAGCTTTGGAATAGCCAAGCAAAAGGCTTAGAGATTCCCTTGAACAATGGCATATCAACTGCCTGCTAAATCACAGAGCTATCATATATGTGACAAATATTCTCACTGTACAGTCTTCACTCAAAAGAAATCTGGGGTTAAAAGAACAAAAAGCATGAAATACTCTTGAAACAACTCCAGCGGGTAAGCCTGCTAGCTAGAATTGACCTACAGCTTTCACACAGGGAAGAGTACAACTCTTTTGATAGCTCTGTTTACAGAATTCTTAGTCTGCCATCCTTCATTTTGTATTACATTCTTCATTTAAATTAAAAAAAAAAAAAAAAGATTAAGAAATATTGTAAGTAATCTATAGACATTAAATACTTCTTGATCACTCAGCCCTCTCTGAAGAAGACTCAGTAAAACCATCACAATAAGATTGTATTCCCCTTTTGTTCCAAGATGAGCTTATGTCTCTGCATTAATTTATTTTCTTCTATTCCACAGATAATTAATAGAAGATACTGGGAAGTGCTTAACTTTACTTCAACCTATTTGAAGTTTATTACCCCTGTGACTCATGCATCACAACCACCAAAAATGGATAAATTGTAAAATCTACAATACTAAATCTTCACTTCAAGGACTACTACTCCCAAAACTCCTAGCAGTACATTTTTAGACTGCCCTTTCTAATAACTTAGTTTCCCACTGAGTAAAAAGCTTTTAGTACATTGAAAATGGAGCAGTGTTATTCTTAGCTATTTGATTCTCAAACTTTCAGTTCTGCTATGGTTCAAGTGGCAGATCCTTCACATACTCATTCAGCAAACCATTTTTACAACATTAATGTGAAATGCTTCTTTGTGACATGTAATAATTTCCTCAAATTGTCATTTGATTGATTCAATAACAATATATTTGGCTACATCTAAATTTCTACGTATCTTAAACATTGAATAAGACATTTTGAAAATGGCACTAACTTCAGAAAGCTCAAACTCTTTCCTGCTTAAGTTTAATAAAATCAGGTAACATAATCCTACATTATAATGCTACAAGTGGTGCTTGTAATACCCACATACAAATTTTGAAGAAGAAAAAAATATTGTGTTTTCCTTGAGGTTCAAAGGTAGTTAGGTATCCATCAGAAATTACAGAAAAATGAGAAATACAAATGAATTTTAACACTGAAAACAAAGAATGGAAATAATTCTGAATGAAGGGAAATTTATTCATAACACAAGATGAGAAAAACATTGTTTGAATGCGAGAGAGTAAAGAGAGCTTTAGGAATGGCTAAGTGAATTTTAAGTTACAAAGTAGAGAGAAAGTTAACCTGTATATAGAACACTTTTTTCAATTATTTCTTTAAGGAGAAGAGACAACAGTGATCATTAGTTCAATCTCATATCAATGCTCAATTTGATGTTCGTACCTCAGTAAGTAGGCTTATAGATAGTCCCTGCAAGTATGTATCATGTGAACAAATGATCCAAATATTTTCTCTATATCACAGTTCAATATTTCTTACTCCATGTTGCATTCACTGCAAACTACACTTATATAGCCAATATATTGCTAAATGTGTTTTAGGTATTTACAGAAAGGTTCTTCAACAACACCTCTGCTTGCATTAGTTTGATTTGAAGGAAGCTTGTGAAATGATAACTAGAAGCATGATCAAATGATGAAGAAATGAAGAATCTGCAGCTAATTCATCTAATATCTTTCAGAAGCTTTTCTGAGTATAGAATGTAAATTGCAGAAACTTGTGGCCATCTTTGAGTTACAGAGTTTGTTCCATATGAGAAATTATTGTTTCTCACAAGAAAATACACATACAGTATCCTACTATAAAGTAAAATACATTCAGAACTGAAGATTCTCTTGTGCCTAGCTTACTACTAGTAAAATAGCTTGTGAGCAATTGTGACATTGGTATGAAATTTAAAACAAACAAACAAACAAACAAACAAACAAAAAACAAACAAACAAAAAAAAAAACCTCTTTTAACAGTAATTTCCCAATAACTTTTTGCATCTTACCAAAAACATTTACACTTGCATCACTTTTATCCAAAGGGGTATATTGCTTTCAGGTAAAGAGTGAGATAAAAAACATACAGTTGTCCAATATCCACAAGTTCCTTCTGGACCATATTCCATTAATTCTAGAATTAGATACATATCCAGAGTCTATGTCTCACACAGCTATATAGATATATAAAGATATGTATAGATATATAGACATATAGATGTATAAAGATATATATTTTTTTCATTGTGTATATTCTTAAGAAAATTAAAAAAAAAAAAAAAAATGGTAACAGTAGGTACTGAAGAGTTCTAGAGTTCCGAATCACACTGTATTGTTATAGAATAATACTTTATAGTACATAGAGAATTCAGGTTGAGTGGTCTTCCACTCAGCTTCCCTGTTCTCACTAACACATAATTTATTAGAAATTATTTCCAGGTTGATGTTTTTTCTGAGATTATATCAGCCCACAGCCAGGCTTCTTTAAAGCAAAGAAATAATTAAATAAAATGATAAAGGAGGAAGGATTCTGCACAAAATCAATTTGTAATTTTTCTGTATTATTTTTACTTGGAAAATCAACTTTATTGTTCTTCTCCTCCTTCTATTCCATTAAAGTTATTATTCCAATTCTATTCTAACTCCAAACAGCTTATCAGAAAAACAGCAAGCTAGGTCTGACTGTTGTCCCCGAGGAAGGCAAGTTTGTGAAAGCAGTTTATGTCAAGATTTTACTTTTATAGTTATTGAGCCATACCTTGCTGCACTAGTACTTTTGACTGATTTTATTCATGGATCAAAGTACTGCTCAACATGCACAAATGTCCAGGGACTGTTTATATAAAGATCAAAGATGTACATAAGCAGGGCAAACTTATCAAGTGTAATTGCATCAGGGTCCACAGTTTACTAAGGCCCAGGAGACAGATTCTGAAGATCAGGAAAGGCAGCCTCAGCACTAGTGGTTCTGTGTTCCATTGTTTGCACTAGAGCCAGTGCTAGTTGTTCTAAACTATGACATGTAAACACAACTAAAACCAAAAATCTCAGTCTTTGCAGTATTTCTTTCCTTTGATGCCAACCTATTAAATTTTCTGTAGATAATCCCATATTTCCAGTATGGCAGTGTTATATACTGACAAGCAGAGCGTACATTCCAGTAATTTTTTTAAGTAATTATTTTAGTATATCTGCAGTATTTAACTTATGCCAAAAGGCCTTCCATCTGAATTTTCTTCATATATTTCCTTTGCTAAACTATTACAATTTTTCCTCTACTCGAGTTCATTTGACAAACAGGAATTTCCCTTTGAGTTGAAGACATAATGTCCGCTGAGAAGTAGTTCTCACTGCACGTACCTACAGGGAGAGGAACCAAATAATCCAGGCAGAGAGCAATATCAGAAACTGGGAGTGCCTAAAACTCCCCTGGACTCTGGGAAAACCTTGCTCCTGGGCTCCTGTGAATATGAGTACCAAAAAGGAAATTTATTTTGTGCTCAGTCTTTTCAATTAGAAGTAATATTCAAGTATTTTTTCCCATTTTTTTTCCTTAAATGGGATTTTTTTTGATGCAGGAAGCAATATATCAGAGGAAATTAAATGAAATTAGTATTTTCACCCACATCTTTTTTATTTTTATTTTTATTTTTATTTTTTTATTTTTTAATTGTCAGCCATTCTCTGTCATTTTTAAGCAGTCTTCCACTTTAAAAGTCATCTTCAGTAGACAGATAAAGTGTCTATAAAAATCCACTTTTGTCAATCAGTGTCAAGTTTCCAAAAAATCTTTGTGTGACATTGTTCTCATAGCAAGAGTTGAAAATAAAAATTTGAGTGAGAAAAGGGAGTCTTTCCCTGGAGTTAATGAAAAAAAAAAAAAAATGTATTTCCAATAATTGAGGCTGATACTTGTGTATTTAAGCTTCTCACAATGCTGAATGCTTCAGCCAGATGTGGAAGCAAGATACAAGGACAAGAAAATCATTATACCTCTAGGCTTTCCAAGGAAATAAACAGTTCCCGTGTTTCCATTCCAAGTTCTCAGAGCATTTAATCTAGAATGAAATTGAAGAGTGGTGATGAGACATTCAAAAGTTTTTATAACTCAGTCTAGGATCCAGAGAAATGAGAAAGTATAAATAGAAACAAAAAAGGCTTAGCTAGCTCATTTTGTGATTTTCCATGTCAAAGTGTTACTCTAAGTTAATTTATTGGGCTAAAAGGCAATAAGAATGTTATTATTAAAAAATAAAGAAACAGAAACTTGTGATTTAACTGTGAACACAAGTGTGACATTCTTTTTTTTTTTTTTAAAAAAAAAAAAATAAGTTAAATTATGAAACAATATAAATTACTTCCTGGAAATATAATATCTTTTAAATAAAGTATAGGGACGTTTCATATCTTTACCATACTTCATAAAAAAATTTAAGTGTGTGTTTGTGAGCAGATCATGAGTTATGAGAAATTACCAAATATATATATATATATTTACCAGTGGAAGCTTTAAGGCAAGTAATGGGAACATACACAAATGTCTCAGGTGGTCACCTATTCTTATAGTTCTAGCGAATCTTCAGACCAATTTGAATTCTTTCAAGCTGGAATTCATAGTCTGAAACACTGAAATCAATTTAATTTGTATTCATCTGATAGCTGAAAAAATGAAGCCTGACTAGAGAAGGCAATGTACCCTGTGTAGAGGTAAGTCTCTATTTAAAATTAGTTGTTGCCATACACTGTGCTTAATGTTAACCTGTACACAAAGTTAATATCTTTACAGCATACGTAGCTCAGCAAAGGTAATAAACACAGTGTTGGTATGAAGTGGATTATCCACCCTACAAAATTTCTTTGTAAATTCAAGCAAGTTCCTATTCTGCTTGAAGATAAAACCCAGTTCTGTTTAAAAACTTAAGTAGAAATACAGCAGAGAGCAGTCAGATAATCTATGGTTAAGTGTAGTCTTAGCAAGTAAGAGGTTCAAGATTTTGCTATTCCTTATTCTGAGCAACCATTTGAATCCTTTCTTTCCCCAGCTGTGATAGAGAAGTCAATTAAAAGCAAGTTTTATAAAAGATTGTAGAATAGGTGGAATAGCAGTGGTGGGTGGTTATGGGTTCTAACTTTGCAGTACTCAACCTATGATAAAAAGAAAAATGTTAAATAGAAAAAGTACATAATGAGAGGTGAGAAGAGAATCGAAGGTAGTAGTGAAAGATAAACTGCGATAGTTTGCTTAGCTATGCTATGCTATGTAACTCACTTTGTGGCAGGAGAAGATGGGTGTGAGTTTCCTGGTTTTCTGTCTTCAGTGTAATATGAAGTGATAGTCTTGGAGGCAAAAAACTAAGAACTAATGAACTCCAGAATGGGGAGAAGCCTAAAGCTGGATATAAGCTTTTAGAGAGTGAGTCTGAGTTTTCTGTTAGCCTGAGAGCAGAGAGCCTTTCTGTCACAGAGAAGAGGTCATGGGTGAGGAATTCTCAGCAAGATCAGACCTGATAAGCAGTATGACAGAAACTAAAATTCTTCTGACATACACAATGTAAACTCTGCTTAAAGACAAAGCAGGTTCAGAAAGCAATGGCCAAGAAAAAGCTCATTTGTGTGGGCTTTTTATTCTAAGAGTATTCTTCTAATCTTTTATTTGTGTAAAGGGAGTGCAGCAGCTCCTTCCCAGAAGCTGAAAATGAAGCATAGTAGTTATATTTTCCTAAAAGTGACTTTTTTAATATTGCTTTTTTAAGCTGAAGATATATGCATTGAATTAGTAGCATATATAGGTATTCAGATTCCTTGTTGCTATTCTCTTACCAGTCTCCCTCTACAAGTGAGATTGACTTTTTTGCTTTCACTATAAAGCATAATTGCATTCTGTGCTCAGCTGAGTTTAAGAACAAATCTGATTTGATTGTAGTCACAGGTACTTCTGCATTGAATCATGAATCAGCCCTTGAATTTTCAGGAATGTTTGAAATTTGTATTTGTTTTACTGATGAAAAGATCTACTCCCTCCTACGACGAATAATACTTTACATCTACAATTAGCAAAACATTTCAAGATTTTGAAGCTTTCTTTTTTTAATATATATATATTTATTTATTTACTTTTTTTGGTGCATCTCATCTAGAACTACATTTACAAAATCCCTGGTCTATGCTGCTGATGTTTAGATTTCAATCGGTAATCAAGCACATTAAATCAGCCCATTAAGCTTCATGATTCCCTTTAAAAACAACTTCAGTATGTAAGTTCAGGGCAACTGCCCATATTGCTCAAATTCTGAGTAGCAGGATAGGGTGAAATAGTGCTGAGGATTCCTTTTCAAAAAGCATGGGAGAGATAATTCTTTGTATTGGTTTAGTTCTTAATAAAGTTTGAAACTCTGCTGGAAAAGACGACTTCATAGTAAAACTAAAACAGTGTATGATAAGTTAGAAATTCAAGTATTCACATCAGAACTCTGACCTACATTTCATCTGGAAAGAAGAGGTTAGCTAAATGAAGCAACTGGACAACTGAATGTGACTGGGGGTGTCTTTATATGTTTCCCATGCCTCTTGGGAACATCTAAGATTGTAAATTGCCAGTATAGTAGCTGGATTTAGACACTTTAGAGAGTGTTTTGGTGGAAAAAATCTTGAGGAAGGAGAAAACTTTCATAATAAGAAGAAAGGTGTATCGAGAAGATAATTATTAAATCCTATCAGTTTAGATACATATTTAGAAAAAGTGTTTTATTGGGTGCATGTATAAAGCATAGTCTAATCTGTCCTAGATATGATTCTAGCATTAAGAAACCTACTGATGGGTGGAAAACTCCCTTTTGTCAGGATAAAGGAGAGAAAAAAAGGCAAGAATATTCACTCATATGTTTCAAACTTTCTTTTGAAGATATGTCCCAGATAATACAAAATAAGCTGATATGGCCTGATCTGGGAACCTAACATCTGTATTTGGATCCAAATCTTTATCTTTCAAAGTATAAGGAGAACTATCTGAACTTTTACTTTGTGAATAATGTACAGGGAATACTGAAATAAAGGAGGAGGGATGGAAAGGAAAAGATTATGTTTTTCTGGTGAGGAGGAAGGTATATGGAACTCTTCCTGTATTACTTAATCAAGTTCACAATTACTGATGTAGTGACATTTTTTTTGTAAGTTATGATATACACATATGTATTATGCTTTACTAGTACAATTTTCGAAAGCGTTACATTAGCTTAACAAAAAGTACTATAAAATAGCAACCCCGGACTGGATGTAGGAAGATATATATGTATTTTTTAATATCTTTTTATAAATGTAAAAAGATGCAGGATAGCTGTATTGTTTGGGAGAAAATATGTTACAGTTTCCTTTGGCTGAATTAAAAGCTAACTACCTCAAGGTTCCATTTCATGGTCTGCTTAAGCTGATCTGGCTGGAGGCCTGTCACTGAAAAGAGCAATCTTGATCTCCTGGCTACATGTCCTCCTCACTTCCCATGTTTCCTCTAGTGAAAACTAACCCGTTGGGGGGTGGGAGGGAATTCAAGTAGCAGCCCTGCACAGTAATTAGGGCTGAAATAGTGATGACAGCTGAGGTGATTATAAAGACTTCATTGTCAAGATTCCACAGATAAAAGAACTCTATTTAAACAAGAATAACTTCCACAAATCCTATGTACAAGTAGATGCTTCTACAGTATTTAAGGCCATATTATTCCCGCCATCTTTATGGAATAAAATTAATATAAATTAGACCTTTACTCAGCTGATCTGTTTCCTTCAGTAAATTATCCGAAAGGTTCTATGTATGGAAGTATCTATTCCTAATAAAGCAAAGGAGATGTTTCCATCCTGCTTTGATCATAATATCCACAGCTGTTGTCTGAATCTCCCAGCTTTCTATCTTTGTGCGTTTATGCTCGTGGAAACTATGTTTAAGTCATTATGAAATCAGTATGACAGTCCTTTGTATGTCAGTGCTTCATATCCAGTTGGAACACAGGTAAATGACTATAGAAATGTGTATTAGGACAGAACTGCTCTATGTCAAGACAGAATACTAGCCCTTGAGCCAATACATCTCAAAAAAAGGTGTCATTCTCTTGTGAGCAACACTTTTCATCCAGAGTAACTGGCTTTTACATATCAATTAGCATTAATGCACAAGAAAATACATTTAGAGATATTCAAAGTATTTGTTATCTTTATTCACGTTAAGATGTTGATACACTGGCCTACACAGGCTGTATTCTGTTCAATGTTTCCTTCACTATATTTAATAAATCCCTGTTACAGCATGTTTTTTTCCTTTAGTTATGCCCATCACATGCCATGATAATTCTGTTTAATGTACAAATTCTGTTTAATGTACAGGCTTACTCCTGTTTAATTTCATTGGAACTGTAGGGAGATACAGGCTTTCTTGGTGAATTCCATTTGACCAACAGTTTCTCAGTGATGTCTGGTCAGAGTACAAACTCTTTTGGCAAAATGTTGATGGCATTAAAGAGGTTTCGTTATATTTGAGAGAGTGCAGTTAATAAATGAAGTTGTTCCCACAGTGCAGATAATATAAATTATAAAAGAAGGAAAAAAGTCTCCTTGTATTTTAAAAGGGTAGCACTTAAATTATGATGATTTAGTTTTGGTTGTATCTCAGAACCTTAGAATGGTGCTGTCTGAAGATGAAAAACTGATTCTTGCTGAAGTAGTCTAATGAAAGTGTACTAAAACTGCTGTCGTTTTTTTATTAGTGTTAGAATACAGTGGATTTTTATCTGTATTTATGCAGCATTGTCAAGTATTTAACAGCCTGAACAAAATATTATTATTAAGAATTCAGAGGTAAACTCTAGAAAGTAAATGTCTGCCTCCTTTTTGAAGGCAGTTAGAAGTCTTGTGCCTTACCTTGATATTTGTTGATTATGGCTACGATTTTTGTCTGATACCATTTGTGTACAGTATTTTTGCTATGCAGATTGTAAACGTGGAATCACAGTACTATGACAGCATAGTACTACTATAGTACTTACATTAATAGGTAAGAAATTTGGTAAATAGTAAGAAGTTTTTTCTGTTGAAGCCTGCTTTTTCAGTGTCATTTCTGAAGGAAATACAAAATACCTCCCAATTCTACAGTACCAGACTTAATGGGAATATATATACTATGTAACAGAAAATATTCTTCTGTATCCTAACTATTTTAACTTGTTTTTTAGCTCCTCTTCCTTGTCCTGAAGTTTAAGGCCAGCTACCATTTTCAATTTAGCTTCATGTGCACTCTAGCAATGCAAACTCTTGTTGTGTATTTCATAAAACTAGATCAGGGGAATGCAATACTGTTCCTTTGGCAACAATTATGAGAAAATGAAAAAATGGTGTTTTCATCCAGTGAAGTTACCTCCACCAAAAGTGACAGCTCAGTTGTAATTTAGGCCGCCAGCTTATAAACATGTAGGCAGGTAAGAAATTTAACATACCTGAATACTCCCTTTGAACTAAATCAGATTGTTCAGTAGTGTAAAGTGTCTCAACTGCCTGAATGTCTGCAGGATCAGGGCCTCAGACTGCAAACATAAACACCAAAGTAATTTCCCTCTTGCTGTGCTGTTTAGCCCTGCTCTCCCATTCAATGCAATTGAACTAGTGGATGGGCCGTTTTCAACTCCAATGTTCTATTATCAAAGGCTATAGTGGGAGTAAAGGGGTACATAAACACATTTTTTAATTATAAAACATAGCAGTTGAAAACATTTCTATAGCAAGGAAAATCATAGCGTAAATAATAATAATAATAATAAAAAGACAACATCCAAAGATGAGACTGGGGATTACATCAGTCCTTATCATTAAATTTGTTCACAATTTCAATGACAAGATTTTTAAAACACAGTAACACATAGTTTAGGACTATATTTAAATTGATTGGCAAAAGTATTTTTGAACACAAAGACTTCCATTGATAAAAGAAAGTATACTTGCAAACGAAATGAAATGCTTATCTTTGTTACAGTCTTATTGATAAATTTGTAATAGCAACTGTTTTTTTCAGCTCTTAGGAGCTGATTGATGGAGTTTAAGTCCTAGTTATCTTTCTGAGTGTGTATTTTGACATTCTAAATATCATCTTAATGAGATTTGCTGGGCCAATAAATTTATGTCATCAAGACAGTCACAGCAGTGACTTAGACACAGACGTATCTATGCTTTAGTTTTAGGTTTTTTAGCTTTTTTTTTTTTTTTTTTTTTTTTCTGCACAGACAGAGCTTGTAGCCCATGCTAGTCATTCCACCATGATTAGTCTGAAGTTAGGTCTTTATTACAATGAATATATATCCTCAGATACGACATAGAGTTTATCACTGTTATTTCATCTTCCTTTCTCTGTACCAACCAGTAACTAATCTTGTATCTGCCTTGGAAAATTAAGGCTTTTAAATAGAAAAAAATCCCCGTAGAACTATGTATTCTGAATCTTTTCAGGCTTAGTTATTTCTGAAGTTCCATCCCAATATATCTTTGATTACTATTTAGAAGGTTTTTGTCTCTCCTCTAACTACAGTAAAATATGAAAAAAAAAAAAAAAAAAGTCTCACAAATATGGAATTTTCTTAAAAAGAATGATAGGAATATTAATAAGTTTCAGTCAGTTTACCACTCAGTCTAAAATGGCTTTTCAATGAATGCATGAATTTCCTAAATACACAAATTGTCTTTTAACACCATGGTATAAAAAAATTCGTCTTTCTATAGGCAAGTTACTGAAGTACATGAAGAAATCCTTCAATGATCTTATATTCAGAAAGCTGAAACTGTGTACAGAGTAGTAAGGAAAGCTGTTAATATTCCGTGTTAAATATATGGATGGATTTTCACTGTACATCTGTGTTACGTAGTGGAAAAGCTATACTGAAATGGGACTTCTGGCAAAACATAAAGATGTATCTAAAGGGTAGGAAGGAGCTTGTGTCCATTCTGACCTTCAGCATGTATCTGGCCATGTGGGTGCTAGAACAAATACCATGGATAAAGTATGTAATCGTGACAGGTAGAATCAATACAGGCTGCAGAAAATGAATGCTAATAAAGCAATGGGCACTCCATATATGGGCAATAGCAGTCTCTATATGGGAAGAGAAAGAAAGCTAAAAGTAAAAAATAACTCTTTCTCTGTAAGAAATATGATTTCTTGTCTGCCCTCGTGCTGTGATCTGTATAGTACTCCCGTGCAAAACTTTGGGGTTTTGTTTGTGCTAAATATAAAAGGGGGCACATTAGCTTCCTCAAAACTGAGGTGGGGAAGCTGTACATTGTTGTGAAAGCAGCTGGGACAATACTGTGGCCTCAGGTCATGGATAAAAAGTTTTATATCATTGGTGGCAAACTGATTTAAGAGTTCACAATCTGTTCCATGTTGCTGTAGCTACTTACCTTGTACTCAGTTGTCTTTAAAAAAAATCTGTGTGTGATTCTTCCCACAGCAAAAGAACAAAACCGAATTAAAGAACCAAGTTGAAAAATCCTACATAAAAAAACAAAAACCAACCAACCAAACAAACCAAAACAAAACAAAAAACTAACAGATTACTCTTTAAATGGGCTGCTTTTAACCCAGATTATTTGTTTGTTTTGGTTTAGTTCTCTCTCTCATTTTTTTTTATTATTATTATATTTTATTTATTTTTTACCTCTTATGCTCCAGTGATGAGTTCTACCAGGAATTGCAGCAGTGAGAACAACAGCATAGATGAGACAATTTATGACAGCAACATGGTTTTGTGGAATTGTAGTCTCAGGTGCCTTTGAGCCCCATGTGAGCATACATTGTAGTGGTCGTTCTTTTCACACATGACAGTGTGTTACTCCAACTTGTCAGAGTTTCAGCTTATGGCCAGAAGGCAAGTCAGTCCTTAGAGTTTCTCAAATCTCATTGCCCTGTACGTCTGTTAGCTGAAATTACAGCATAATTACTTCCAGGAAAGGCTCATACTATATTTGTGCCTATTAAGCAAAATTTCAACCTTGCTAAAGTTGACAGAAATTCTAGCCTTGCTGTTAATGGAAATGAATTTTCATGCATTATATTAAAAAGACATAGTGGAGAGGGAGTTGAAAACAGCATTATAGGTAACAATGGTGATGCAAACTGTCCAGATGAGCATAGGAGAAGCTGCATGAAAGTTTATGTAGTGAAGGACAGAGGCCTTGACAGAAGAGAAGGGAACATTTCAAGCTGTTGTCTCTGTGTTGGAGAATACACTGCTCCATCAGATCATTTCTGAAAACATACAGGTTAATACAGAGCCAGCAGTAAACTCAAAAAGAGTAAAATCTCTTTCCTGGGCTACTCATTCTGCTTGGGCTCTTGGGCTTCTCATGGCTCAGTGTTAGATGTGAAAATAAGGAGAGATCCAGCTTTTAAAAAGAGGATGGTGAAAGGCAGTGAAGAGAAAAAGGGAGAAGGAATATGTAGTATTTATCTGTTACAGTGACATTTCCAGTCTTTCCCTAGACAATTCATTTTTCCATTAGTGAAAATGGTTATTCTGACTGGAAAATAACTACAGACTGCTTTTTTAAGAAGCTCAAAAACAGGAAATGAGCAGGCAACACTTTAATAGAATTGAATCACTTCAAAGTGTACATTCAAAGCCTGCTGGCAAATTTCTCGGGTGGCTGACTAAACATGGCAAAAAAGCACATTTGTGGAGGTGTGGTTTAGTAGACCACTTCTCTGTACTAACTGATGTTTGTATGTTTGACACTTCAAAGGTGATGAATTAGAAATATCAAGCATCATTAAAATCAATGGGAGTTTGCTCTTGACCTTACTGAGGCCAGAATTTTACCCATTATCACTGATCTCTTTGTTTTTCTATGTTGTCACTTTGGTCTGCAGCTGTGAAACTTTCACTAGCTTATGTTTTATCTCCTATACAGAATTGTAATCAGAACAGGATTGGCTTCCAGGGGAGCTATTCTGTACTCACCATATTACTATGAGTCTAAATTACCATTAATATGCTGACTTTACACTACTTTGAAAAGTCCTGTCACTAAGCATTTTTCCTACTATAGTAAATGTAGATGACAAATTTATTGATATACTTCTTACCAGTCTTAAAATACAACTTTTGATACTTCCACATATGTTGTCACCTGCAGATTTGACAAGTCTTTACACGATAGGATCAGCGTAAGCATTAAATAAGAATGTCTAAGTGCTTCACTTGTTATAGAGCTGCAAGAATCCTGCAGACAAGTATCTATTTTCATGGAACTGACTACAAAATGGCCTAGGGCACCCAAAACATAAATGAATGATATTTTTTTAAAGACCTTTTGCATTATTCTGAATGAAATCAAGCTTTCTCTGGAAAGATGTTAGCTCTTGAAAGCGAACAACAACAACCAAATAAAACAAGAACAAAAACACAAACCCTACTGTAATTTCAGTCAAATCAACCTAAATCTCAATAGTTAACAAAGAAGAAACAAAATTCCAGTCTCTTTTAGGACACAAAATCCGTTTTCTGAACAGGTCTCTTCCCAGAAAGCACTTTCTTTCAGTTCACACTTCCTCTGGAAAACATCAGTAGATGTTCCCACATCAGATGAATGTCCATAGATATTTTCATATTTATTTGTAGCTTTCTTTTGGCCAAGAGGAAAACCATTAATAGAGCTTATTGGAGATGGAAAACATAATGCATAATTAGTTAATGGGAGAACATTTTTTCATTGCATGTGAGAAAATTCATTGATTACGTACAATGATAAAGATGCAAGGTTTTTTAAGCCCTCTTTCTGTCTGTAGTGCTGTTCTGATTTAAGTAGGAACTGTAGTAGCTCAAAGTCTTCCCGTATTAGCCTCTTAGTGAACCAATGCAATCAAACGTGAAATGGAAAATGAGAAAAGTAATTAATATTACCAATGGCATTTGTTTAAATGTTGCTTTTCAAAAGCACTTTAATTACAATATGCTTTTCATGTTGGTTGAGTTCATTTATATAGGGAATACAATCATTAATTATCATAATTAAGACACCTGAATTCATCCTGACTGGCATTCCTTCCACCCTGAGTTGTATCGTTGTTTTATCTCTGACAGTTAGGTTTTCAATCAGATGTTATCTACTTTTTCCTAATCATTAAGAAATGCTTTACTAATTAGCACATGAAATTCATCCTACATCAGACTGAATTGAATCAAGGTCTATTATCTTGAACAGTAAGACACTTCAGAATTCACAGTAATAGGGCATGAATATGTGATACAGTTCATACACATTTCATGAACCTCCACGTTACCGTTATTTTTTCAAGACTCTGCAATTAGTTATGCCATTTTCAGGTCACTTAATTCTTGCACACTGTGTAACAGTCTGTTAGATTACAATACTCTAAAATCATGAGTTAACTCTTCCTATATGATTTACTGAAATATTTCTGTTTCCAAAAGAAGCTCCATTTCTGAAATATTCATTCATGTCCTGAGAAACAAGCTGCCATATACAAAACTCCTTCTGTGAATATTATTTCCTAGAAAAAGAGGACATATTTTCAACTATTATACCAATTTTAATTCCTTAAAATGAATAGTAACCACAGTAAACAGAAGTTGTTCCATTATCCACAGGACATGCAGTAATCGTGCTGAAAATTTAGCCATTCTTATTGACCTGCCACTGAAGATACTGTCATCATAGATGGAATATGAGTTATTCTGTGTCCATATTCAACAGGTGAGCCTTTACTAAGAGTAAAAACATAGGTACTTTGCAACATCGTGTCTTCTATCTTTATTTTAGCAATTGCACACAGTAGTTCTGGCATTTATTTGCTCTGGAGAAAGTTCTACAGTAACTTTATCTCTTTTTAACCAGTTTGCGACCGATCTAAACCTGTTGAAGAAGTTCTAATCCTATTGCTAGTCAGCTGTCCTCCATGCAAGGAGGACTTCTCTGTTCTCCATGGCACAGTTCTGTAGTCGTGTACAGTTTTAGTTTGCCTTGATTAAGTAAAGAAAAAGATGTTTTTATTCATACTGCAAAACTGTTAGAATGGATGGCATTATATGTTGTGAAGCCCAGGCTATATTACTGCACAGAGAGGTTAAAATGATACTGTACAATATTAAGACTTCTCATTTATGTAATAAACCTTACAGGATTACAGTCTTTGTATACTTGTCACAAATTTCAGACAGAAACTCCTGTATGTGGATTTATTTTAAATACATAAGCTTCTGTCAGCTGGCAAACATCTACACTTTCATGGTTCTAAAAAGTGCACATTTCTCATGTAGGCAAAAGAAAAACAGAGAAACTTTTTGACCACTTAAAAGTAGGATGATGTGTTATAAATACTGTATATTAAGACATTCTCACAAGGCCTTATTTAGGTACACAAACCATAACAGCAGGTGGAAACCCTGACCTTGACTGGACTTCTTATGCAACTACCAAAGCACAATGGATGTAGGAGCCGATATCTGTTATAATGAGGGATCACCACAGATAATTATTTTGGTGTTATACTAAGGAAAATACCAAGGGTCCAAGATCTAAACTCTTTCTTTTTAGACAGGAGCGCACTTCTGTTTTGTGCATCTTAAGACTACTCATCTGTACAATATATCGAATCAATTACCTTAAAGTTGTGTTGACATTGGAGCAATGTATTTCTGACTCCTAGGGGCTACTGGAGAAAAATCATCTCTTTTTCTATGTAATTTTACTGCAGGTTTATGAATGAAAGGACTTAAACCTCTGAGTTAAACAGGAAGTAGCTGGTAACAGAACACTACCCCAGGGGAACTCCTAGCTTTTGAAGCCATTCCCAGCTTGCTGTCTTGGAGCCTGAATTTCTTGACATTAAGGATAAACTGTAATGGGCTTCTGTTTTCCCAGGATAGAACTGTCAAGCTTTAGTGCTTCAAGAATTCAGTTAAATTTAAAAGCTGAATAAGTGGCCAGAGTTATATATGTGTTGACTCTTTAAAACTTCATTATCTTCAAAATAATTCATCAATGAATTGCTCAGAATATCAGTCCCTGTGATTGCCTATATACAGTATGTACTGTATACTAGTTATACAGTATAGTTATATCCTTGATTTTATCCTAGTTATATCCTTGATTTTTTTTTAATTTTTATTTTTAAGTTCAGTGAAATGGCTCTTATTAGGTCTTGTTAGTACTTGTAGGACTGGTTCCATGAAGGTGAGTTTGCAGAATAATTTCCTTAGCTTTTGTCTTGTAATTTTAGATAAATAGTTGCTGTAGTTGCTTAGAATGTGTTCTTCTGGGTTTTCCTTCTGTAATAAATGGTAGTTCATGCTGTATTTTATATTAAACATTCTGTTAGAAGTGTGTCAGCTATCCAGATAAGAAATTACCTCTTCCTTATTTTCTGTTTTTAACACAGAGGGTTTGTGTACCAGCTTATATGAAGCATATTCACTGAAGAGTAGGCAAAATACCTTGATCAAAATAGCCATAGTGCTGAAAATGAATGATTACTCCAGGGGAAAGAATGTAGGGAGGGAGAAGAGCTGCATCATACAGTTCAATAGAAAATAATGCTAGTAGGGAAACAGGAGAGTAGCATACGGTTTCCTTCGACATCCACACTGAGCAAGTATATTTTTGTAGTTCATCATTTTATTTTGGTTGGTGTGTTCCGCTATGGCTCATCTCCCTGAGGGATTTTTATTAGTAATGGAAGAGACTTCAACTGAAAATGGAGTAGCCTGAAATTTGACAAGTAAGAAAAATACTTACATTTTTATCTGAATGAAAAAAAAAAAAAAATAAAAAATAAAAAATAAAGAAGGTAAACATGTATTTCAGCAGTTTCAAAAGGTTACTAGTATGCCATTTATGGAAAACAGTGTAATTATGACACATAATTAATTAGTTAATTACAGAGCTATTTATTATTTTCATTTGGGAAATCATACCATAAATAGTCCGTGAATGTATTTTTACTGATAGATTCTGAAAGGAGATAAACAACGTTCTTTCAATTCATGATCATATACAATATGAAAGAAAGCATGGCCATGGTGTTGCACTGAACTAGAAATCAGGAAATCTGGCTTCATAAGAGGCTGGTTATATGCTTTTGTGGCTGAAGACTAATGGTCCTAGAAGTCAAATATAAAGTTTATAGATAATTATGTATGAAGTTGAGACACTAAAACACTCTTGATCTTCAACCAAGTACTCTGTGACTCACAAACACTTTCACACAAAGGCTGTGTATAAAATTAATTCATTCATTTCTACTATTCAGTGAGCATTTCCAAGAGCATAACTCGTTTTAGGGTTTTCCCAGCAACAAGAATGTTACTAGAGTTGCTAATATTTCTAAAAAGTAAATTGTTGTTGTGTTAGTATGTGCTATTTCTTCTCCCATCATCTACCTATGCACCTTTGGTTCATCTTCCTGTTGTCTGTTATTTGCAGTTAGCCTTTTGCTTTCTGTGATTGGTCTGCCTCCTGGCTCACACCGAAATTCTCATTTTGCAAAAGAGTGTCTTATAAACTTACGCATTTTGCTTTTAAAGCTGAATGTTGGAAATTAATATATTCCAAATGACAACCAAGTAGAAATATGTTTTCCAAAATACTACAGGTTCCACACAGGAAGGGAGATAGAAGTGCATTGTGCGATACGCAGCACAAAGAATGTGCCTGACAGTGAAGAATGATAGCATCTGGCTTCTGAACTGCAATACCATGCACAAAATTGGCATTGTTTCCAAGTCAAAACTTTCTATGGGAGGAGAAAGTGTTTCTTTGTTGTTGTTGTTGTTGTTGTTGTTGTTGTTTTGTGTGTGTGTGATTTATTTATTTTTTAATCTTTACTACATAACATCAGCTCTACCTTGGCAGCACTGAGAATTGGTAACATATGACAAATGGTTTCACAGGGACTAGCTAAGCTAGAAAGTGAGAAGGAAGGCAGAGAGCACACTATAATTTTCCATAGCGTTCTTATATTTCTCTCCTTCCCAGGAGTGTATGCAGCCCCAGTGTTGATTCAGGGGTTGAACACACCCCATCGTGTCACATCATGTTTCCATATCTCATGGCTGTAGGCTGGGAGAGCCATGCACTGTCTGGGGGCCTGTATCTGCCACGCATAGTCAGGAAAACAGCACTTGCAGCACTGAGCTGGTTACATGTGAAATTCTTATTACAGCAAAGGGAGTGGGAATTGAAAGTAAAGTGTTGGTCTGACACTCTCTGCTGAATCCACACTGTGACTTCAACCCATCTGCAGGGAGCAGCTCAGACAGGAACTGACCTGGAATAGCAGTTGCAGATTGGCCTTACTATAGGTAGCTTATCTGTGGTCAGTCATGACTTTTACTGTTTCTCGTTGCTAATAATTCCCTCAAGACAGATGTTTCAGTTTGTGATCATAACTCAATTCCTGCAGGATAGTCTATCGTGAGTTTCCCCACTGCGATCTTTCCCATGAAGCATCAGACCCTAGCATCTTCTACCATTGGAGGCCAATGTCTTAGAGCTGTGGCACTGTGTTTGTGCAATCATTTTAGAAGGTTGATCTTCCTACTGCCCACCATCTCTTGGTGAATGCATGACTTAGTTTTCTGGGCTGTCTTTCAGACTTCATGAACTAAAGTTCTTCTTAAGAGAAGGGAAATGCAGAAAAACATTAAATGGCCTTGTCTAGGAACACATAGGCTTTTGATATAGAACAGTAATTTGGAGGATAGATGACTAAAACTTCAAATATAACAGACCCTAAATTAAAGTTGTTTTGTTCTACAATCACAAGATGCTTACGTCTGAAAACAGTCTTCCAAGATGAAGAGATTGAAAAAGTAAATTGCTCATGCCCCAGTATTTCACTGGTTTCTTTCTCAGCATTTTTGTTTCCACCCAAGTTTCAAATGTATACCATCTTCATTTTCTTGCAAGTAGTACTTTGTTTGTTTTTGAAATAAAAAAGAGAGGGTTGTATAAAGGGTAATTTTCATGTATTCCCTCTCTTTCTGTCTTTATTTTCCAGCAGCCTGTCTCTCTCAAAATTTCTGCTAGCTGTGTTTATAAAGCAACCCACACATTTTCCAATTTCCACTCTCCAGGATAACATTTTTTCGACCAATACATTGTAATATTAAAGAGCAAGAAAACATCTAAGAATTCATCTTATTTTCACCTTTTGATGTTCTCAACTGCCTTTTTTTCTGAAATCTGATGGGTTGCAAGACAAGATTTTAAGTATTTACAACCACCTCTAATAAACTGCTTCATGGATATTTATGAGGAGCTGTTTTAGCGGCCTGTATTATAATATTAATCAAAATCAAGGCTGCTGCTTGGAAACACTCCAGGAGTTAGATCTTTACTGAAATCTTTCCAGGTATCTGTATTTTCCCCACTTCTTTTGTTTTTTGTTGTTGTTAATTTCCAGTTAAGTTATTTATCAGATGATATTTGAATACATATGAATGCAGTTTTGACAGAAAGTCAGAGAATCCTAAAATTAATCCTTGTTTTAATGTTTATTCAACACTTTTGTATTTGTCTTCTGTTTATATTTAAAGGAAAGTAGTAATGTTAGCAGGAAAGGATACAAGGTACCCTGCTGTGCCAGTAAAATTGCATTGTACAAGTTTATGGCTTACAACTAGAAATGTCTTAGCATGTTCTGAAGATTTGTGTTTGAAGCTTTGATGTAATTTTCCTGTCCATCACTTAGAGGTCTAAGTGAAACCAGGAGGACAACACGTATATTTTCAAGTACCCACTTTGGGTTGGGGATTGTTTTCTCTGGATGCTCAACTTGAGATCCTTAAGTCTTAGTTTTCAGGAACATGTAAGTCAGGTAGTCAGTGTGCTGAATGATTCAAACCTCCAAGATAGTAAATAAGATTGAGTGGGCGTTTTTTATATTTAGTGTTCAACTATTTTATCAAGTTCACAGAGGGAGGTTTTGCAGGCCAAACAGCCATTAAGCACACAAGAAACTGGATGTCCTTGATAACGTATGTATTATTTCTATGCTAAAAACATTGCATCCTTCCTTTCTGGCATGTTCATTTAGAAGACATTCTGATGTGTTCAAACAGGTTGAAGACCAGAAGTGATTTCTATTATGTCTGGTTTGGGAGTCAGTAATCAGGCAAAACATGCCTATCATTTTATATATCTCCAAAAATTATTGCAGAATTGCTGGAGACAAGACCAAACCAATTCTTAATTCCCTGCCTTAATGCTATTATTTGCCACAAAATAATTGTTGTTATATAAACCAACCATGAAAGCTCCATAATAAAATAAAAATCAGCAGGGGTGTTGTATGAAAGACCAGTGATGTATGAAATACTTACACAAAACAGATCAAAACAAAGTAAACTCAAATAATAAAATAAAATTATGAAATATTTCCTTTCAAAATATTATTTTGACTAGAACAATCTGAGGTATTACCTGTAGCACGTCATTTGAAACATATAATTTTTACTGCTTTTCCCACTGCAGCACTTATACTGCAGTCATTGTGTTAATTGAAGCTATAGTTAGTAGAGATTATTGAGAGTTAGTGCTGATAATTTCTAATTAAAACATCTCTTGTATGTTTTATTTTTATATAGTATTACTAGTGAGCTTTGCTGTAACAAAGATACTTTGCTACTCAAGTGTGAAATTCACCAAATTTGTGTGGATAAGTGTAGATTCATAAAATACCAAGATTAAACCTCTGTGCATCGTGTTAGAACCATCTGCTTGCTCCATCCAATAAGCTGTAACAACTGATCTATCTGATCACACAGAGACTTCCTCTATTCTTACTGCAATGTTTTCTTACGATATAATACTGTAACATTTGGTCAATACCTTTAGGGAATATCATGGCAAATGTATCTGAGGGAAGATGACAAAGTCTGAGATAATAAATAAATGTTGATGTTCAGACAGACTTACAAGAGTGTTAGGAGTTGTCATACTCACTCTCCATCTCTTATAAAGCTTCACTTAGTTCTTCCATATTGAATTTAACTCGAAGGGCCCAATTCTCCACTCCATTGCACATAATTCTCTGCACATTGACTCTCATAGAAATACAAGTTTGAAATTCATGAAATAAAATGGTCATCATGCCTGAACTCATAAGAGCAATGCTTAATCCACTGTTGCTCTATTTGTTACCTGTTCTGGAGAGCAGTATCATTTTGGGAAAAGTCTCTTAACAGGCCATCAGTCCCTTCTACAGCAACATCCTGAAGCTGTGGGTTATAACAGAGCAAGTTGTAAAAATCAGATATAAGAGGAAGACTCTAAAAGAGCAGATAGACTGAATGAAAGCTCAGTATGGAAACAAAACAAAACTAACATACAACCAAACAAACAAAAAAACCCCACATGTATTTATTTATCAAAACCTCAGAGTTTTTTATTGTTGAAATCAACAATCTAGGGGTTGAGGAAGAGGTTATGGAAGGTTATGGAAGTTGCCTTTAAGACACTGTGGAAGCAAACAGGATACACTTAAGTGCAGGAAGGAGGAATGTGCAGGGGTATGTATTTTACATCATCAGCCTAAGTTCCCAGGAATGTGAGCTTTAGACCATTACACTTACATGGAGACATCAGGCATAGACCTTGTGGACAGTGATGCTCCATTTTGTGCTCTAGATTATCTACTAGAGTGACATGCTTATTTGAGAGGCAGGCAAAACTGTGACTTCCACTCTGCAGAAAATGTCTGGAAAGGTTAGTTTTGTCCAGTCAAATCCTTCTCTACATATAATGCTTCACTTCTGTGGTACTGAAATGGGACAGGCATTCTTGTGCAGATCCTCTGCAGTGGTCTGAATTTCATTCTAATAGAATGAGTGAATAATTAAACATTTATTTTTATTTTTCCCTGTGCCTACATTTCCCACACAAGTTTGCAGAGTGCAAACACACTATGGTCAGGAAGGCTACATGCAGGAATCTGCTCTGATTGACAGAGAGTATCAGCCTTGATGTATTCTTGCAATATTTTTCAGTAACAGAGAAAAAGAGAAGTATGCATTACATCAGTCAAATTAACAGGGCAAAAAGACAAATACATTAGAAATGTTAGTTCATTCTGCAGACACAATTCTTGCCCTAGTCAAAAGGAGGGAGTACAGTGGGCCATTATACCTATTATTGGTTTGCAATACTTGTGCTGTTTTGAGATGGTTTTGCTGCTTTGCTATGCTCAGCTGCTGTGTTCAGTTCCAGTGGTATACAGTTCTAGCTGGTGTGCTGTAGGGAGCTAGCAGAGAAAAGGCTGTATGCCTGAATTAAAACAGCAGCCAGTAAAATCTATTGTATTTCATACCTTTAAATAATTCTGACTTGTAATTATGGAATTTCTTTCATCCAGTGTACCAAAGTGCTTTGAGAACAGTTAACACACCTTTTACCACTTTATGAAGCAACTACACAGCATAGGTATTGCTTATGTAATATGATATTGGCTCTTGAAAATTTTCCTCAGGTACACTTAAGCTGACAGCCTAACAGTCAATGCCAAAGAGGTACATAGCCTGTGTTCACATTTCTCTGATGCCAAGGAGATGAGGCAATGCTGGGTGAACTAAGCCCAGCTGCACTTTGAGACTTCTGTGTAAACTGGGTAAGAAATCCCAAGCATAAGCTACATATTCATACTGCTTTCTCTTCTTGCAAGTACAAATGATAGAAAGTATGATTCCATTCCAGGGATATCCAGATTGATACTCACCTCTTTGTGATAGGATGAGTGCTACTGCAGTTTATGTCCCCTGTGGACCTGCCTGCCCTGCAGGATGTAGCCTGGACATCACAAAAACCGGCTAGATTTTTAAGCAGAGACATTGCCATCTCAGGCTGCCTCTCACTAATCACAGCATGAAACACTCTAAAAGCAAAATCCTGGTAAAGTACAGTTCAGGCAACAGGGGGTTGGTTCTTAACCTCCTCCTTGCTCTTCTGACCCAGAAGGATGTTTAATGGGAGAGGGCTTTGGGGGGGATCTCCTGCTGAAGATGAAGCTGCTCAAGCACTTCTCAAGCTAATTTACCCTTCACTTTTGACTGAGATACCAGTAAAGATTGCACTAACATGTGTTAATGTGCAGAGCACATTCACCCTACATTCAGAAGCTAGCTGCCATGGCCAATTCTCCCTGAAAGCCATTTGGAAATTCAGCCTTTTTCTTAAACACTCTGCAACAATATCAACCTTCTGTGCAGTATTGGCCTGCTGATGCTAAAGGGGTACTTTTTATCTTTGATGAGCCTTTAAAAACAGGTGCTCACCCCAGGAGTTTAAGATACCCTAAGGGTTAGATTTAAGTCCAACAGAGTTAAGAAACGTCAAAGGAGGATCTGCATCTTTAAAGTAGACTCATTGTGTCTCAACATTGTAGATAAGCTTCAGTCAGTATAAGAACAGGGGAAGTTTCAGTCCAGTAATAGCAATACAATTTGAAACGTTGGTAGCCGATAAGTGTAGGTGAGGATAAAGGCACGTCTGCATCATTCACTTGAATAACATTTTGAATATATTTGTTGGAAAATCCTGCAAATATATGCACCCTTCTCCTTTGCAATCACATTATGTTACTGCTAGCATGCTTAATTATATCCTTTCCATAAAATCCTCCAATTTAGTATTCTTTAGAAGCATATTTTACCTCTTCTTACAAATAAATAAATAAATAAATCCTAAATATCTGTCCAGACCTCTAGATACCTGTACACTGAAAATGCAATGAAAATGTTTTTGTTTGTTTGTTTTTTTCTTTTCGATGAAGACACCTCTATACCCCAGGACTATGCAAAATCTTGTCCTTATATCATGATAACTGTATCATCTGCTTTCTGAACAATCGTTCCTACACAATTCAGTCAAGATGCCTTTCCATAATTCAGTCAAAACAAACGCTGTAGTTGAGAGAGAGATCTACATGAGGAGCAATCTCACACCTTCCTATATAGACTGTTCATGTCTCAGTCATGCAGGGAGAAAATAATGCGACCAGCTTTCATTTGTACAACCTGAGATCCCTTCCAGCCTACATTATTCTACTATTAATTGGCACTATGTGTCTTTAATTTCAGTTATTTGGACTAAGTTTGGTTTAACTCTTTGATAATGGGTCTCAGATCAAACACAGCAGTTTTGTCTGTTTTGAGTCTGAAGGTGCAAGTAACATCCAAGTTTCAGCTGAACATATTTGATTACACACTTTCATAAAGCTGGTGTTGTCCTATATTAAGTCAAATAATTACATTGATTTTCACTAGGCGTCTAGAGACTAACTCTTAAGGAATATATGTGGTAATTGATTTGTATGCTAGAGTTGCTGAAGGATTTATTTTCAAAATGAGATTTTGGGGTAGGTTATTTTTTGTTAATTAAATGTATTTAAAAGGATTTGTGTTATCTTCTTGTTCATATAAACTGAATTTTCAGGGACTTCTATTAAAAGAATATTGTGGATCCTCTACCATAAACAACCCTTTGTGTGAGATTATATAGGATTCTACTCCCCTTCTCATCGTTGGTTGGTCATTGTCTTTTACCACTTCTTGCCCCTTCTGCAGTCCAGGCAGCAAGCTATGGCTAATTGCCCATTCTGAGAGGTATGTGTGTCAGATGTAGTTGATTTGTCTGATGACCAGCTGCATCTACCATGTGGAATCCAGAGTTTCAGACAGGCTGCAGCTGATCGAGTGCTTGTCTTTGCCCAGCTCCATCCTTGCTTTTGGCATATGTCCCAGTGAGAGGGAAGGGAGGAAGCTCTCCAGGGTCAAGTAGAAATTGCAGATGTGTAACCAAACAGCCTGCTTGTTCACAGCAGAGCTGTACTGGGCATCCTTGGGCTGAATGCTAAAATAAAATCTAATCATGTGGGATAGGATTTTCAGAGAAATTTTTTCTAGTTAATGATCTGTCAGGTGATTTGGATTTATTTTTAAGTGATGAGGCGATAAGGGCTCACAGTGCAACAAATCAGCCTGTTCTTCACGGGCAGGTTAAAGGACCCAAATATGTAAGCCTTAACAATATTTCAAAGTATCTGAGAAATATAACAGCATCTTTAAATTCTTAATATTGCTCTGATACTTAGGTCTTGTGGATATCAGTTGTATGTAAATATGGCTATCAGAACTGTAGCTCTATCCTTTCTGTGATGGCCTTCCTATACTTATCAGATACTTTTGTGGTGGTTTCAGGAGATGACAGCACAGGAAAGGAATGATATCTAATATTGCTTTGTAAACTGGGGAAGCTGTCTGAAATATCTGAGTTCCTGTCCCTAATTTAGCAGACTCTATAAGACTTTGCAGCGGTAATTTAATCTTGTTGAGCTTCTGTCACTCACCTACAGTGGAAGCAAACAGCACTTATCTGTCTTAGAGGGCGGTAGGAGGATACATATGAAAAGCAGTAATAGTAAAAGAATAAAACAGGTAATACAAATACATAATGGTGAGAGAAAAAAAAAAGGCAGTCACTTGGCTTTGAAATGGATTTGCAAAGGGCCAGCAAGCACTGACATATTTAGGAATCTCTTCAGGGAGTGACTTTAAAGATTGTCACCTTAACTGATATACACTAAGTAGGGATGTGTTACAAGGATACTTGACATTTACTGAGACAATTATTTAGTCATCAAAACATCTACATACTTCTGCAAGGTAATCAACCCTTACCTTACTCAGGGGGCTGTGCAGACATACACATCACTTGCTTCTGGCCTCAAAGAGAATCAGTGACAAATCCCAATTTACAGTCCACAAGAGGGTTCCTGGCCCCCCATGCTGTGTTTAGACTATTGATGACATCAATCATAGTGAAAGCACAGTGCAGTTGTCAAACCCCCTATGTATTGCTGTTTTTTAAAGATAGCCAACACGAAGTCACAAGTACTTGAGTTTCTTTGCAGGAAGAAAGAGGTGTAGTCTGTATTCTGTCACTGGTGAAGAAAAATGCAGTGCATTTATCACAGGGAAAAGGTGTAGACTTAAGATTTAGGCTTCTCACCATGTATAAAGAGTTGATGTATGTTATTGGAAACTACTATTCTAGGCTGTATTTCATTTAAGCTTTTAGAGCCATCTAAATCAACTTCTTTAGCTTTAGGAAGATAAAGATTGTAAAACAAATTATCTGAGCATCAGGAGACCCACCATGTTGATTTATAACTGCTACATACAGTAAGTATATAATTCACTTATAAATCACCATGCTGATGCGTATTTTCAGAATTATCTGGGTATTTGGTTAGTGTAAGTTCAAATAAAGTAATATGAGCATGTGTTTACCTTTTGTAAGGCAAGAAAGAACCACAGGCAAACAAAAGCATTAAAAAATGATTAAGGGTGCTAGGAATGCAAGGCTGTTTTTCTTATGTTGTCGGTGTTTAGAAAGTAAGCATCTGCCTGCTGAAACATTGTTCATAATAATATTACCTGTATAGATCAGGATGTCTTACTGAGAACTGAATACATTTGCTTTACCTTTATAAGGTTGCATTTGAGAATCAGATGGTTCTCAAGCTGACTGTAACTGGACATCTGGAATGAATTTCCTGACAACTCATTTTAGATGCATTAGCATGCATGAGAAGTGTTTCTTCGGAAATATTCTTCTGGTTATAAGCAGGAGCTATGGAGAAAGATAAAATGACTATCTGTCTTAGTTATTTAAATAGAAAAATTGCCTGAATTTTGGCTTTACTTTAGGTACTATACAGAATCCCTTGCTATGCTAATAAAAGATCAAAGGTCTGTCTCTAGGTGTAGAGGTCAGTTGGGCCAAAAACACCAACTTCTGTAGCCAGCAGAATGGCAGAGGATGATGTGGTAGAATCACAATTTGGTTGCCATTGATTCCCATAACATAAAGACAGCCTTTTACAGATGGTCAGGAGACATTTCTTGACTTCACTGCTCTGTTTTCAATACTCAGATATCTTGGTGATCCTAATCCTCTTAAAACAAAACAAAAAACAAACAAACAAACAAAAAAGTAGGGAAGGGAAGGGTTCCTTCTTTTCGTATTTAATCTTTCTTTCTAAAAGAAATTTGTAGAAGTAGAAGAGAAGAGAGAAAACATATTCATTTTTTGACCAAGAAGAATTAGGTGATAGACTAAGCCGAAGCAGTATTCAGTACTCTCTCCATTTTTAATGAAGTTGACTCATTAACTACTATTTACATTGTCTGTGGAGCTGTTGGTCAATTTTCTTGTAGTTCTCTATTCATAGGGAAATGATATATGTGTGTGATACTTTCATATGGCTGACTGTCATGGTCTTTGCAACACTCTTGAAATAAGCCCTAACCATTGTCTTCATTACTAAGCTATTGTGCTAGGCAGCTGAAAGAGTAACTGAATTCTGCTGTGCCAAGAGCTCTTCTTTTAAAACAAAATATATATAAACTTTCTAATAAAGAAGGGTAAAGCTGTGCTTTAAGGGTTAACATCTGAGTATAGTAGGGTCTTCATATTGCCATGGCAACAGCTTAACATGATCAGTAAGTTGAGTGGACTATTTTGCTATGAGGTATCATTAAAAGAAAAATCATGCTGGGAAACACACATGTATCATAGAATAAAATCTCTTCTCCACAGTTCTGAAAACACCCAATTTCTTTGTTTCTCCATATTGATACATTGTTTTAAAATTACCATTACATTAGAAATGGAAACAGTAATTTACATGGCTTTTAATTACAGTTTTTATGATTGCAGTGATGTAAATGTAAAGAACAGCAACTTTACAAAGGAGGTAATCTGACAGCTGCCATTAAACCTCTTATTTACAATATGTATCACCAAATACACTCATTTTTTTTGGAGTAGTTTTTTGTTGCTGCTGTGTTGCGTAGCTCTCTGTGGTAGTAGGGATGGGCTCAGCTGCTGTTTCAGTCATTTCTATTAAGAATATATTGATAGCAAGTGCACCAGCAGTGTCCAGCCTTTTCTGCCAAATCTATCATTTTTAAAAGGTCAAAGGACTACGATGAATGGGATGGGACAGATTTTCTGTTCCTATTTGTTCTATATGTGTCACTCATAGAGTGTTATGGGAATATAAGGCATCTATCTATATATATATATATTATTTTTTTTTCTGGAAGTTCTTGTTAATAATTATTATCTAAGTCCTATTGCACATTTTGGAAGCAAGGAGGGGGATTTGCTGGAGTGTGCTAACCTGTAGTTTTTCCTCTTTGGCAAGTCATTCATTTGAATGTGGTCTGGGTAGAGAGAACATCTGAAAGTTCTGGCCTATTTTCTACTGTTAACTTCCATCCAAATCCATCCTGTCAGAGTAGGGGATAAGAGAGGAATATTTACTCTTGGAGATGTTCAGAAATCCCCTGTACAGGGGGGAGCAACCTGATCTAGTCGGCCCTGCTTTGAGAGGGAATCTGGATTTGAGACCTCCAGAGGTCCATTTCAACAGAAATTCTTCTATAGCTGGTTCAATTATCCCATTAATTCCTAGTTATTTCCCATACTTTTCATTTAAAAAATAAAAAATGTATTACAAGATGGCTTGGGCTGATTAAAAATCATATAAGGAAATAGGATCTGGAAGCAAGCTCTTTTGGTCATAAGAAAACATACCCAGCTGTGTTTTTGCCAAGCTAGGGCATGCGTTAGTGCCAAGCTCTGCTGCACTGGCTAGAAGAAATGTCATGAGGCTGCAAGAGAGATGATTCAGTGCTGATACACAGGGCGGGAAGATGAAGACAGAAAGACTAGTTAAAACTTGAACCCTGCACATCAGTCATAATGAAAGATTCTTCCAAATTTATTTGAGCAGATGAAGAAATCATGCATGAAGATGTCAGTGTCTTTTATTGTAGAACATGAAAATCCATTTGTTTTAACTACCCTTTGCCTCACTTGAGCATTTCAACAACAAACACTTCTTGGCAGACATATTTTATTATGCGTGTCACAGAGAAGACCTAACTGGACTTTCTAGGCACTAATGTCATATAAATAGTATTATAATGGAGCCCATTTAATACAAGACCCAGAATGTGGTAAATGTGGGAAGCTGTATTTGACAGAAATAAATAATACTATTTCCACTGCTAGGGAGGAAATAGTGTGTCAATGGAATCCATAAATCAGATTATGTCATTCTCACTTAATCAAATTTACCTTGACATGATTTTACTAAGTGGCACCCATGTGTTACCTACTGTCAGCAGCTATTTGCATCCTTTTGCATAATAGTAATGTAGATGATGTATAGAACAGTGTTGCATCTTAGAGTAAAAATATATTTGTCACATATTATCACTGTCATATAGTACTTAATATCAGACCTATTTAAGTGAAAATCTTGATAAAAATGTTAAGATAAAACTATCTCCTTTCTTTTCAGTCATATCATGGAGGAGTGAACAAGGAATTTAATGTCTCTTTGTATAATACAACAGTTTGTGAAATAATGGCAAGTCCAGTGGTGTTGGACATAGTCAGAGGATAGGATTGTTCATTAAACAGAACACTGACCCAAACAGAATTCAGGTTATCTCAGTTTTGGTCTAAATTCTGCCGTTGTCATAATGTGTGATAATAGTATAAGCAACTTCATTACCCTAAAGTAATGTATGCCTTTCTGTAATTTATTTGTTTTATCCAGTTAGATTGTAGCTTCAAAGGGACAGGAACTTTCCTGTGGTTTGTACAGTGGCAAGGACAGTAGCTGAGACTTAGAATAAGCTGAAGTATACTATTATACAAATAATAAGGAGCAGAAGTCTAAAAGCATATAGACAGATTTTGATCCTCTCCAATCCATCCAGGTCTTGTCAGCCAGTATACAGGGTCTTCGTTCAGTTCTTCAGAAGTAAAAATGTTAGATAACTATATTTTATTTGGTATAAGTCTGTCTGAACCTCCAAGACTGTGCTTTGTTGATTTGAGCTGATTTTCTTTTCTAAATAGGGACAGGTTATTTTTCCCTTTTTAAAAAATCCAGTGCATGTCATAAATATTTCAGTTTCCAAGCTAAATTTTAATGTCTTTAAAAAAAAAAAAAAAAAAAAAAAAAAAAAAAAGTACACTGACCTCAGGTCTATAAAAATGTTTTATGTAGACCGTCATCTAAGGGACACATTGCTTCTTGTAAGAAATTAAAAAAAAAAAAAAGGAGGCAATAAGTTGCAAATCCCAAAGCAGCTAAGTGAGAGTGGAAGAAAGTGCCTTGGGTTTGCAGAAACTGTAAATTGTGGTTTAGTGATCCCACTGGAGCCTAAGGGAAATGAAAAGAAAAATTGGTGTTAAAAATTATCAGAGAAAAAGAATACAAATTGTTGAGGGGACTGGGTTAAGGGTGACAAGATGACAAATTCTGGAAGATCTGCATTCTGGAAATACATGTCCATCACCAAAAAGGTTCTCTGCACCTCTGTAAAATAGTATCAAACCTTTTCTGGGAGAGGTCTTGAAACAGTGGGAACAGTGATAAGAGAACAGGAAAAATGGAGGCAACAAAATGACAAGGTGGAAGAATGCAAACCATAAGGATGCCCCACTTTCAGGACATGGATCAAAAGCAAATACAGATGTGACCGCATTTAAAATATATATATATATATATATATATATATATAGTTTTCTGCCTACTCCCCAGGGGTATACAAGAATACTGCTAGTACTGGGATGCAAAGTATTGTTTTGCCTTGACTGGGACCTTGAAGGTCTCCAAGAATTCTTGAAGCAGCATTGTTCCTTACTGTAGACAATCCCTATGGTTCCAGAAGGGAATCCAAGATAAGGCAGTTCTAGCAACATGCTAACAAAGGCTGTCTGATATACAGCTTGCATTAGCAATCCTGATTTGGATTCCAAACCTGTTTTTGTTCTCATTTTGTATGTTATGGCATTTTGTTGTATTTTATTTTTGTTTGCTGCTTCTTAAAGAATGTTTCAGTAATGCTGCCTTTGAAAGTGGTGTTTGCTTGAAATAGCAATTACAGAATATTCAGTTTTTCTGTTTTACAATTCTGCTGAATTTTCTTCTAAAATGCATTTTGTATAGTGTTATTTTTCTTTCTTGATTGGGAGATATGGCCTATAAATTATATTCTCAGAACTTCTAATAATCTGATGAACCTGAAATTTATAATTTGTGAAAACAGGCATCCTTTAACTAAAAGGAAAAAAAAAAAAAGAAAAAAAAAAAAGAAAAAAAAAAACAGGAAGACAAAAAGTAGACATTTATGCAAATATTTCTTCTAAAAATTACTTTGCTGTCTATTCATAAAAATGCAAGGAGGCTTTATGTCTGCAGCTTCCTTGTTCTAATTCATTTCACAAATGAATTTAAGACAGCTAGCAAACAGAGAAAAAATTATCCTTGTTGAGGTGTTATTTCATTCAGTTTTAAATATTAATGTGCAATGTTGCATCGTTATGTAGTACTCTTCACAGAAATGATATAAACCGTTTGTTAAAGAAAATATGAAGCCTCTGAAATGTCTGCTCATAAATGTTTACAAGAGAGATCATAGGTAGAATTATAGGCACAAAAAATAAAGAATAGATGAGCCTAAGGAATGCTGGGATAAGAGATGGTTAGCAAGCATCACAGATTGCCTTTCTTGCTGGTGACCTTTTCCTTCTTGATGTCATAATCTCTTTGCATTTCCAGGCCATGAGAGCAAAATCCTGTATTTTGATTCTGTATCAAGAGGATATGCACTGTAAAATTCATAAAATCAATAATGAAAATGATGGAATTTTTCTGTGCTTTTACTGCAATTCATAAGATGAAGAAGTCCTAAAAGCCTAGATTCCTGCCATGGTTTGCCTGGTGTAGGCATAGAACACTGTACTAGGACAGAGTAAGGATATGTAAAAACAGAGCAGAGAATGGGAAAGACAGGCAGAGGGTCTCATCACAGTTATGATTTTGGGCAGCAGTATACTGCAGAGGGTTTTACAGAGAACCTCTGCATACTTTCTGGCTTGTTTTGAGGTCTCTTCAGCTCCCAGACTTAGGACTTAATGTTGACTTAACAACGTCTTTCTTCCACGGCTGCAAAACTCACTCTAAGCACATATTCTTCTGGCCTAGGATGCAAAGCTAAGGCAGATTTTTAAAAAAAAATGAATAAAAATGTAATGAAATGAAACTTGCTATGATACTCACTGTGTAGAAATAAGCAAATCTTAATGGATTTTCTTTTTTGTTCTCCTTGGGGAATTGTTAGATAACCCTGCATACACATTTTTGTGTTTCTGTTTGCACGCTACTCCACTAACTTCTTGCTAACATAGTCATTGTTACCAAGTAAAGATTTTATTGAGTTCTCTTAACTAGATTTGGACTTTATTATCTGTTTGCCAGATGACAGGCAATATTAATGCTACTGTTTTCTGCCAACATGCAAATTATACAAATGTATTTAATTTCATTACAGCAGTTGAATTAATTGTGTTATAATATGATGCTGAGGACTGTGCTACACAGGAGGAAAAGCAAATTAAGGTGGCAATAAGCATAACTGAAATCCTTTACTTGTTTAACAATTATTTTTTGCATTCTCTTTTTATTTGTTCTTCATAGTTTTGGTTGTCCTATTGTTAATTCCAGCAAACACAAGTCTTCAAGATTTGTAGCTGTTTTGACATGCCACTGTTAGCTCACTGAAATGTGACAAGTAGAGAAGAGAAGTTCTGATTGGATTTTATTGCAGTATTATGCTATGCCTACCAGTAAAAAATGCAGAGAAAATTGAATCCTAAAATTATCTGCCTCTCTTCCATTTACTCTCCAAGCCATTTCTTCTATTTTTCAATTATCATCTGGTAATAAATGTGTCATAGTGCAAGATGAGACCTCAATAGAATACAGTAACACTGAAGACAGAATGGAAAATTCAAGAATATTCAAACTTGTTTGGATGCAAAGTTGGTCATTATATTGAACTAAAAGTTACGTGCTGTAGAGAAGGAAAGTAGTAAAGCTCTAGATATATCCTATGCTAATGAAACAGTCCTCTGTTGTATCTGCTGCCAGACACCAAAACACCCTTCTTTCCAAATGAATTTCCTGTTCTGAGACAGACTATGAGGTTTATGAAGCATTTGAGTGTTTATCTGGGAATTGGGTGTGTTACAGACATTGGATAAAAGCCATGTCCTTTGGAATCAATGATTAAATTTATATCTGCTCCTATGCACTGCCAGGATTTCTGTCCTTGTATTGATTCTCTAAATGTATGAATCTCACTTTCCATTGTTAAATTGTCCTTACCTGTCTCCTTGTTTGTCCCCAGGAACAGAAGTGACCTTCCCATCCCACTGTTACTCTCACACTCTTTAAAGGCAGTTAAATTTCTGAGGAGGGAAATCTTGAGGGAAGAAAACTGTTTTCAAATTTTCAATTTATCTGTAGCCCACAAGGAAAACGACTGTAAATTCTAGAGCTTCTGCAACTGTTTCTAGAGGGAACAGTTTGCCAGCATTTGAATCACTAGGAACCAGCTTGTTGGGACTCCAGACATCGTTTAACCTAACTGTGCAGAACTCTCAAAACTCTCAAGAGCACCCTCATATATTTTCAATATGCTAGTCAAGGCTCAATGGCGGTTATCTGTTCCAAATGTGTTTCTACCTAAAAATGCATCCAGAGTTTACCAGAGTAATAGTATGTAATTGCTGGAATGCTAGTCTGCAGTCCCTCCATTACTTTACTACGGGAGCTAGATAACTCTACCTTATAGAAGTGATTAGTAACTTCTGCTCATTTGCTGTTCTCATTGTGCCTTTCCTCTCATTCTTTGTTAACTTTTTAGTTACTTAGCTCAAGGAAGGAGAAGCAGGCCTCAACTTTGAAAGGTCAGTTCATTTATTGGATCTTTTGCTAAGTCTACTAACTTTCTGGTTATAAACCAGATTTAATAATGGTTGAGCATATGTTTTTTTTTTTTTTTTTTTCTGATTAGCTTTGGCAAATGGAGATGCTGAGATAATCATGGCCTCTCCATTCCACTGGTAGTGAGGGTCTCTGGCTTATTTATTTTTTTAAAGCAAAATGTCATGTTTTGTTGCATCATCTGCAAGTTCATTGTCTGAATGGGGGAGAGATGAGCAGCATAACAAGCTGCTCATAGACAGCTAACCTATAGACATTGTTATATGTTATCCTGTGGCCATGAATAAGGAGGATGGAATTAAAAAGAAAACTTCTCCATTAGAATCAGGGTCAGAGGTAGCCTTAGGAATGGAGATCTTCAAACTAATTTGAAGATGGAACCTGATGAGTCTGTGAGAGCAACAGTCTGGAAGGTGGGTGCATTAGGAAGTCCAAAGTGTATCTACACACTGATTATCTATATGCAGGGACAGTGAGACTATATGCAGGGAACATAGGGATCTCATCTGACAGTGCAAACTATGTCCTTGGCTGTGCAGCTGAATCAATACAATAGGAAATAGTGATCATACAGAACAGCATGACATAGAAATGCAGATTTCCTGGATAAAACCAGAATCTAGAATCTTTACATGGCATTAGATTTTGAGCTTTATAAAACTGTTTAGCGGAAAAAATGGCTAACGACTTTTTTAGTGTGCTGCACATGAGGAAAGTACAGGAAAGGAATAAAATCCATTTTTGTTTATGCTTGTACTCCCATTCAAATTTTCCATCATATACATTAAAGATAAATCAAATTAAGATTGTAATGTGAAAATAGTACTATACTGGCCCACTGATTTCAACATAGGTATTTCTGACTCACACCATGTCACTGAAAGGAGAATTAATCTAAGACATTTTATAGAATTCATGTGTAAGTTTTGAGAAGCTTCAGGGCAAACCATTTGAAGTCCAGTATTCCCAAGAGTAGAAACTTAGTTTCTTTAATCCTTTCAGCAGTAGAGTGAGTGAGCACAGAATGAGCCTCTAGAGGAATCTATCATTTCTTATGAATTGCACTCTTATTGATCTAAAATAAAAATAAAAATAATTTGAATAATACTTTGTACCTCTCTTTCCAGAGGAGAAGAGTTTTTAGATTTGACATTTCTAGATATGTATATACTGTCTCTGCATCTGATTAGTTATTGTTTTCTTCCTTCAGACAGCCTCAGGTCTCTTGTTTGCTGCTTCATTACTGAATTTGAGAATCCTCAGCTATGTCCCCAGAAATCTTGTTGGACAAGAAGCAGTGATGAGAATAAGTAGCTTACAAAGTGACCCATGCTTCTTGCCCCCTGCTAGTCATCTTGGTTTTACAGGGATGCAAGAAAGGGATGCATTCACTTCAGACAGAGGAGACCACATGGAGAGCTGAGAAAATAATTCAGGCTACATGTCACTGCCACCTTCTGCTGTGACTGTTAGATGTGGTTCCCTGTCTTGTAACCTGGATAAAGTTAGTTCTCTCTCAATCAGGCTATTTCTTCATTTAGCCTAGTAAGAGACAAGTTAAAAGGAGACAACCCAACAAAGTCCGTGCCCAATCCTATTATCTGTAAAGGCTCATTGTAAAGGCTGATTTTTATTTCATTTAAAGCTTCCAGCAGGAAAACTTCACACAGCAAGGTTGGAAAGACAGCCCCCTCACTATTGTTCTCCACTTTTGATTTGCTGTGAAAGGATGCTCTATTTTAAGAATCATGATTGTCTTCTTTTAAGGGCAATTTTAGGACTGTTCTCTTCAAGTACAAGTAGATGGAGGTGGAGATAATAAATCCTGCAAAGTACATTATAAAGGCCTAATAAATGCTAGGGCCGCAGTATGTACTTTAGCCTAAGGGGTTCAAGACTATTCTCTCTGTGTCTCTCTTACAAGCACATGCATTCCCTGGTCATAACAAGATTAAATACAGATTTTATTGTATTTATATGACAATCCTAGTCCAGATCAAACACAGGGAAATGGAAAAAAATAGGCATCTAAACTAAAATAAGATTTTAAATACTTTAGTAAAGCATTTTATTTTTTTTTTAATCTGACACCTTTAAGGCACTGCCTCAGCAAAATGGATCTTGAGAAGAGAGTAGTTTTCAGAATTTGCTACTACAGACATCTAATCTACTTTAAACTAGATTTGGTTAGCTACTTTTCAGGCTGAAAATAACAGGGCTGCTCATAGACTTGTAATTCTAAGCATACCTGCTTTACATTGTAAAGTGGATGGGAATAAAAAACTTATGGGAATGTGGTCAATGTGTAAGAAACTTCTTCAGTAGCATTTCCAGGACCTTCATGTGAGCCCTGATGGCTTCCCAGCTTTGTTTACTCCTTTTTTTTTTTAATTGACATATTACTAGAGAATTTCAAAATTACATAAATGAAAAAGTAAACTCCTTTTTTTTTTTTTTTTTTTTTTTTTTTTTTTTAACATGTGAGCAAACCCACCATTTATTGTTCACTAATATCTTAATGTCATGAGGCTTGCGGAATGCTTACTGTCCAAGCATAACTGCAGTCTCTTAACGTTGACAGTACTCACTAGGGCTTTCCCATAAGGGAAGTTCCCAATTTTTTCACAGTATAATGATGGATATAATCAATAACTCCTTTTCATGACTTCAGTAAACTTCTGAAGAGAATGAAGAGAACTAGTATAGCACAGCAATAGTTCGAACATTTAAATGATAACCTCACTAATGCATTTACAGAGGAAAAAATATTAGAAAGTCATTATCTAAGAGACTCTCCCATTTATTCTAAGCTTAAAAAAGGAAAAAAAAAAATAATATTTTTTTTTTTTCCCAGAAAAAATAAAGAAAAAAAATAAATGTTTTGGTTACTTGAAGATAGCTTAAAATGTATGAAACAAAAGCACTTTTGCTCAGTAGCAGGCAGTGTAAATGCTTGCACTCTCAGAAGGCTTCTTCCTGTTTGCACTTGTAGTTTTATGAAAATTACCTATAAGGATATAAGAGACTAGACAGTCTCCATAAGGTCTTGCCTTAAAATGCACCAAAAGTATCATTTGTCACCATTTTCTAGGCTGAGTTTATTAGATGTTATTATTGTTCTGTTTGCACAGTCTCAATATCCCCATTCCAAAATTTATTTTTTATTTATTTGTTTGGCAAGACAGCCTTGCTGTGATCCATATTGCAGAAAGGAATGATGGAATCTGTGCAAATGTCTTACCTGAGTGAGTAGAGGAGTAGGGATACAAAAGGTTCTTCCTCTAAAGAGACTTCACAAGTTGTAAATTACATATTCCAGAATATATAGGACCTACCTCTCCGGCGAATGAGGATATAAAAGTGCAAAAAAAGACAATAACAGATACCGAGGTCCAGATAGGCCTATGCTACCACACAGTATTCATGTTTGTGTTGCGCTAGAAAATGGCCAAATGGCCATTTTATCTATGACATTTAACTGTAAGTCATCTATGTATCATATTGTAAATGTCCATTGAGGAAGCAGAATATGTTCTGTTAACAGAATATGTTAGAAAATTAGTGCAGTGCAAGTGACAAGAAAACCTTAAGGTGACATCAGCTGTCCCTCCCAAAGGGAGGACTCAGCACAGATGAAATGAGGTATCAAAATACAGCAAGGTTACCAAATATTTTATTCTCTTTGATTAGTTTCCAGCTGATGCTCTTTTCTAAAGCTTCCCTTGAATTCTTCACCATTTGTCCTTATCTTTGTATATCAGAGCTTTGTTATATTAGCAGTGTAAAACACAATTCTAACAGTGTTATTCAAATTTGCTTTTATGTGTCAAGAACATTATGTCTCTCTTTTTTTTTTTTTTTTTTTTTTTTTTTCTGTGATTTTGCTGTGGAGTCAGACCATTAATCAGTCATTCATTACTATTACTGTTGTTAAGCAGGCATATCTCTAGAGGATGACCCTTTCTTAGATAGAATCTTGATTACCACACAAAGCTTGATCTTGTAAATAATGATAGCATAACCTCTTTTTCCTTTAGAAATCTACGATTCAGCAATAAGTGGCTTGGGGCCTACCATTAATCATTCACGAATATCAAAAAGAATATTCAATTAGCAATGTGCTCTGGGACACTTGAATATTACTAAATATGACATGTTTCTGGTGACTTTAAATACTACACAAGTGACACATTAAACTTCAGGAAATTTATCAACAAATAAAGCAAACTGATATAAATTGGTTAAACTGGATACAGATTTTAAATACCTCTAAGTTATTTTATATTTCAAAAATATTGGGATGTTGTTTGAAAATACTACTAATAGATTAAGAAGCCTTTTTTTCTTTTCTGTTTGCCTCAGGTGATTAATACCCAAGCGAATGGATGTTATTTAGATTCCCAGATATTTCTATTTGTACACATATGGATATGTAATTACCTTTGTGATTCTATCTTAATTAGATTTGCTGTTGGAGAAGGGTTAACTTAAGATACCTTTTCTACTTTGCATCATATCTCACTCCTACACTTGTCATATTCTTCTTTTCCATCCACCTCAACTTCATGTCCTGGGTGTGCTCAGGCTTACAGCACAAGCAGTGCCAACCCATCACTATCTTAAAGTAAAAATAAAGGAAACTCAGATGTTCAGATAGTTTTCGAGGTATTGTTCTACTTGCAAAAATAATTTTCCCTCAGTGGATAAAATAACCATCTAATTACCATACTTGTGATATAGTAGGTTTTCTTGAAGAGTACTGTCTTAAATAGTTTTATTTTGAAGAGAGGGAGAACTTCATCTCTGAAAATAAGTATCTTAGGATTTTTTAGGAAGTTTAAGATCCATCTATTTAAAACATTTGCATAGTGGTAAATAACTAAATTATACTTCTCTGTTCAGTGCGCATAGGAAATAAATCAAATACTGTATCTCTAAAATTAAAATGAGAAAATTCAATTTTATCTGCATTTGCATTTTGTTAAAAGCAGCAAGAAGTGTTACAGTAAGTTTTTTTAATACAATGACATTGTGATGCCCTATAAAACATTTTAAAGAATGTTAACATGCACATTATGAGAAGCAAATTGATCACTTACTCTTAATAATTGGGGAAAAAAAAAAGAAAAAAAAAAAAGAGAGAAATATGAGGCATTCACAACTGTTTCTTCTTTGAGTTCATGTACTAAATAAATCTATCACTATCTTCTTAATGCTCAGAGAAGTCTAATTTGTATGAGGTTCCCCTGGAAGTGAAAGATGGATAGGTGTGTGTAGAATTCAGGGAAGGAGGAGAGAAAGGGTGTATTAATGTTGGGCAGGAGCAATCTGCAGCAGGCCAGTCGATCTTTTGATCTAAACAACTGATCATTAAAAGTGTCTGAGACATTCAAATCATATTTGCTGTAGTAAACTCCACCAGTACAGATTAAAGGCTCTTAAATCTATAACATTTTTTTTAGGACAGTAGCTGAAACTTCTGACTTGATATTGAAAATCTAATTTTATTTTGACTGAGGACAAAACAGAAATCATATTGTTTGTAAGAGAACTCTTTTGAAATATTTTATTCCAGGTTGTTGAAACATTGCTTTAAAGGCAACTCATTTGTTTCAGTAATACTGAATACAAATGTTTCAAAATTAATATTATTGTAGAATATAAAAACTAAATGCTTTCCTTAGATTGAAAACAAGTTATTTTACTTATTTTCTTCTTAGAGTGTTACTGTCATTTCAGTTCCATGAAGTATTTTGTTTGTCAGATTGGCATTTAGTGATGGAGGTATGTTCCTCCAATGTACAGATAAACTTTGAGTCACTCCCCTGCTTTGCAATTGGGAAGGAGGATATGGAAGAAGGATGTACATAGCGTTCCAGATAACGCCAGAGATCCACAAATCCAAAGATTTACTGCAAATACATCAAATACATGATTCCAATTTGAACAGTATTTGTGTATACAATAGAGGACCAGATATATCTTGACAAAATTGCAATTTGAACCAGACTATAAACATCAGAACTATTCTTTATGATTACATTTTCTTAAAAAAAAAAAAAAAAAAAGGGGGGGGGGGGGGGGGGGAGGAAGCAAAAGAGGAGGTAGAACTAGTTTAGAATTTAAGTCTCTGTCTTCAAGCAAAAATACAGAGACATAGTCTTCATCTTTCTAGGTAATATGTGAGGACAGTAAGATGACCCCTAAAGATGGTGCAAATCCCCCCCCCCACAGCCTCTTGTAAAAACAGTACAGCTTGTTACAAAACTTGCTTCTGGCACGATCCTAGGAACTCCAGACTGATATGCCCTCATCAATATAAAACATGGGCACACCATATTTACCATGATTTTTTAGAAGAAAATTCACTGTTGTTTTTTTTTTTGAGAAGCCTTATGTTTTCTGTGAATACTCAGTGAGTTCTAGAGGTGCTCTTGGACTGAGTTCACTGTGGGACTTCAGCCAAAAGAAGCATAGTTTTTGATTCTGGTTGGGCTTATATGAGATTGAGGTCAAGTTCCACACTCAAATCACAGCAGTTCTGGGCATTGAAAGAAAGAAATTAAAACTCAGAAGGAAATGGACATGGAGAAATTCAGAAGGAGATGCACATGGATAAATGAGGCATTTCCAGGATTAAGTAACAGCTGAATGAAAATTTCCTGTCTTAAAATTTTACATTTAGATGCATCAGTTCTGCCCATGTCCAATTTCAGAACTGATTCTGAGACTTCAGCTTTCAGAAAACCCAAACATTCCAGAAATTAAATAAAAAAAACAAAACAAATTTATTACTTTGTGAAGCATCATCCAGTCAGTCTCATGATTTCTTGGAGCTTGTGTTATCCTTTTAAGCCAACGCATAGAATATCTGACCTGCAGGAAATCCCTCTGCAGCTTATACAGAATCATTTTTATGGTTGTCATTCATCCCTTCCATCTAACTTCTCTTTCCCCTTGAAAGTAAGCCAATGGGAGGGATATATGATGTTGAGAGGAATTTTCATTTTGAAGGAAGCAAGATCCAGCACACTGCCTGCACTAATAGTCATTCAGCCTATCACATATCATAATACTGCTCTGTGTGCGTGGAACAATACAGGCTGCATTTATCATAAAACTTGCCCCCAGGCAACTTTCCGAGCATACAGATAAAGAGAATTCATTTGTGCCCTGATCATTATGGCAATGTTCTTCAACAGGTAGAAAGGCTGATTATGTCTTGACAGTGATGGTCTGTTCATACTGATGGCAAAATATTTGTTTTTAATGATGCCCATAAATGCCAGTGAAACGTTTTTTTTCCCTGTCTCTTAAAGTCTTTAGAAGTATAAACATTCACTCATTTTCTTTTGTTTTCAGAGATACAGATAATATTTGGATTCCTGACAAGTACTCAACCTGTGATTGCAAGTGGAGAGAGTGACAAGATAGTGGCTGCTAGATATAGAAAGTGATATGTTACTTACATCAGAATGTCACCTGATGTTTTTAGAAATGGCTTGCATTTGCACAAGTATGGTTTCATTTCTGCATTTGAAATTTGGATCAAGAATTCCCTTAATTTTGGAATCTCTGTCTAATTTGAGAGTTATTTATCAGTAGTACTGCAATAATAGTTCTTCTGTTTTAAAAAATTAATCTGTGTTAATTCAAGAAAATATCAGTTTAGTGGTAATCTCTGGCTCTGTGTTATGCCTCTAGCTTCTCTTTCTTTCTGGCAGGATGGCAATGTTAGAATTAAATCATGTCTTTGGCCAGCGGTTTGCCTAGCTGTAGCTCTCTGAATGCAAGCCCAAATCTTTTTTGTATCTCAGTGTTCCAGATCTTTTCCAGTTCTCATGATTTTCCCATACACGTGAAATTCAACACATGAAAAGAAGTAAGTTTATGAGTGGCAATTAGATTAGCATCAGAGCATGATAGAAAAGATAAGTTTTGTAAAAAATAAGAGTAATGGTGCCTGACTGTATCTAGCATTTCATTGCCAGCTTGGGGTGTTTCCATTTTTGTTTTGGCAGATACTGAGTAGCATCAGGTCATACTAGTATGAGGGATCACCTGTTTTATTTAAATGAATCAGAGATCTGGTCCTAGCAGGTTGACTCCCTCTTCTGACCTCTTGCCATTTCTCACAAATAAGGCACTCTTTGTGAGAATTGGAAATCCTGTCTCATGTCTTTGTACATCACCATTTCTGGCAAAAGAAAACACAGTCAAAGGGTAAAGGCATAATATTTTAAGAGTTTTTATTATAGACCACATACTGTTAAAGGCAGGTCATTCCCCACTCTTCTCTTCCCCTCAGAGTTATATGCAGCATGTGAAGAATAGGGTCATACCAACTGCAGTATTCATAAAAAGGTTAATCGCTTCTAAATAGCTAAGAGTACAATGTCTTACCTTGCAATCTGAAGGCCAATGAGAGTGTTCTCATTATATAGCACCTCTTACTTTCCTGGGCTTCATTGTGTGTGTCATTGCTAAAATTCCTGCTGAGAGAATTGCATGGTTAGCAATTTTTAAGGCAGGGCATTCTTCCTTGTATTTATTTGGTAGCTGAATTTAGTTCTTATTAAAAGACAGTTGTTACATTTCCAGCAGAGCTTAAAAAATGCTTTTACTCCAAACACAGTAGCAAATACTCTCTTTATTTTTGTCAGTGAAATTAAGGATGTAACCAGAACTTGGGACCTGAAAATATGGGGAAAATGGTGATCGGTCCAAAAAGCAAGAATAGATGTTTGGACTAACAGTGATTTTCAAATTGTTGGTCAGCATCCTGTGGGAGTCTAAAGACAACACCTAAAGTGATGACAAAAAAAAAGAATTAAAAATCTGAAACTGTTTTTCAGGAGATTTGCAGTTTTATATGAAGGTGTGAAATTCCATCAGAGGTTTGCAGTTAAAAATGGCTGCATCAGAAACCAGTAGCTAATGACAAAAGCATTTTTTTTTCCTTTTTTTTTTTTTTTTTTTTTTTTTTCCGTGCTTAGGAGTGCCCATCTCCTGAAAAAGTATTTAAACAAAACCTAGAAGCTGAAATATGAAAACAAAGTTGATTAATACTGGACTAAATCAGATGAGCATATTACTGTAATGAATTTAATTACATGGGGAATTTAGAATTGTTTTACATTGCTTTAAAAAAATCTAGTGTTGAAAACTCCAGGGAGTAAATAGTCTCAAAAACAAACTGCTGGTAACATTTAATATGTGCACCAGAAAAATGATTAACCCCTTAAAGTTTTATAAAAAAGCGGTGAAAGACAGAAACAGGGAAATATTACTTGTTACATCAAAACACAGTTGTAAGATTAATTGTAATTATCATAAAGGTATTGAAAATCATTTGCTACAATTTTCTGCAGTTTTAAGCACATTCTGAATAGTTTTCAGCTGCATTATCCTGTATATGAACACATAGCGACATGTATCAGCCTTTATGTGTGAATAAAGATGAGTGAATTAATAGCTCTTGTCTTAAGCTAAAGCTCTTCTACTGTCTAAATCTAAGCAGGTGTTAAAACTCGAGGGGTCAGATTCTAATCTGTTATGCCAGTGTAAATTAAGAGTTATTCAAAGGAAATGAAAGTGGTGAATCCTAATTTCACAAAATGTAACTTGGATTTGAATTTGGCCTTAGGTTCTACAAGTGTGAGTGACTGCAGAGGTATTATGTGTTAGGCAAGAAAGCGTTCCCCCTGAGTGACTGTGGCAGAGTTAGCCCCTAGGTGTTTGGTTACACAAATTTGAAGTATTAACCTGTCTCATTTTCAAAGTTTCTTATTTTGTATCTGCCCATGGATAAGGCAGCTGCTCCACTGGCTTTATGGTAATCATGGGGAAGAAGAGCTATGCATTCGCTTGCTGCAAGTTAATTGTGAACTTAAAAAATCTATTCCCTATGCCCTTCCTCTTAAAAACAGATACTGCAGATTTGTATTCACTCTTTCCCTTCCCAAGTTCTGCATAGGCGTTATGAGCTTTCCAATGATATCCTTGGGGTTTTACATTCATCCTAACATATGGCATGTATGTGAGGCTGTACTCAAATTTATTGGAGTTTATGTGTGACTGGGAGCAGTTATCTGGTTGAATTGCTGAATCATGGAACAATTACAGCAGAAACTCTCTAGTTTTTTTTTTTTTTTTTTTTTTTTTTTTTTTTTTACAAATGATATTGTACAAAGTTACATTCGCTTTGGTTCTTGGCAGGACTGCTGAAAAGTAAGTTACAGCTGTTGCCATCTGGTAACTTTAGAAGCAATTTCCCTAGCATGTTCCTGTTGCTTAATAATTTTTCATTTATTCTATGCAGGTAACTAGATCTGTCTCATCACAAATATAGTTACTCTTTTTCTTCTTTTGCCACTCTGTTGAAGACTAGATTCTCACAATGCAGTTTTGTCTGACTTGGGGACAAGGTGTAACTGTCTCCTCTGTGAAGAAATAGCTTTCTGTACTGTTCTCCTCAGTCCCAGAGGGACTGTTTAGATCAAAAGACTGCTCAGCTGTGCTACCCACCAAAAAAGAAAAAGCCTCTTGCTTTCTCCCTGCCAGACAACTGTCCCAGTCACTAATACTGGGTGGGAAATTGCAGCTTGCAGAGGAAAGCTAATACTTTACATGGTTGTTAAAGACCATCATTTGAAGTTGAAAGATATCTGGGAAAGTATTGCTATGTGCTTACTCTGCCAGCTGCTTTAGGAGATCGGACGCTGGTTAGAAAGACCTTTGGATTGTCCCAATGTAGTTCCTATCATGTTCATACATTGAAAATCAACTTCAGAAATTGAACTAGAAAAAAAAAGAGAAAATTAAAGAAGAGTCATCTACTCATCTCTATATTTAAACAGGCAAGGTTAATTGACAATTGACATGCATTTACAGTGCTTAAGCTGAGCAGGAACAATACTTGAGAACTGCATTTCTATCCTACATCCTTTTAACTTTCCTATTTTTTCACTCATCTAATGTCAGATGAGATTTCAGTTTCTTTATACAACTGGTAAGAGTTTGTCTCTCTCCCTCTCTCCCTTTAACACTGAATTTAACTCAAAATTATTTAAGCACCTGTGCAGTAATGTCTCCCTGAATAATGTGCCAGAAAAACATCTCACTGGTGCAGCTAAGACAAAGAGGCACTCATGAAAAATAGGCTGCTCTTTTGAGGAGTTGAGGATTGGAGTCCAACAGGCAATCTTTCTCACTGTGACAGTTTGCACATTGGAAATTCTGTCCTCCAGAATTCACCTAAAGACACCCAGAAATAATATCTCCTCAATTAAGATCTGGCAAATTTGTCTTTTAATCAGAGTCATGTTCAACAATTTTTGTGTACCTTAAGTGACTTTAGACATGGGAGGTTGAAGAGTAATTAACAAGCACGTTTGCCATTAGTCTCTGACATTCTCTTTGCAAAGCTACACTTAGCTAGGAAAACAGGAGGAGACAAATGGACAAAACAAAAGTGAAAAATGGGCAGGGTAAAGAGTTCACCAGTATAAAAGACTATTTCAAAAACTGTCTGGAAGATGGTTAAAGCAAATAACTCACCTTCCAAATTCCTCAAGTAGCAAGATTTATCAATCCAAAAGGTGAACTTTGAGGTTAAAATAATCTCATCTAAATTACATGGAAGATAGATAGTTGGTTGGGAGGGAAACTTTGGTTGAAATAACTTTAACTGACAAGCTGTTATGCCTCATCTTGTTCCCCTACATTAGGATCGGTCTTGCATAATATCCTTGTTTATCTTCCTACCTCCAGTCTTTGAGCATTGCTTCCTAGTTTCTATCTCATCCATTTGATGAAATTTTATAATGGCATTTTCTCTTCTCATCATTATAGTGTGATATCTTATTAGTGACTTTACTGTTTTGTTAACCTGAATAAATCCTACTATAATAACAGGTGTTATAAGCGTTACAATACAATTTACATTAGAAATATCCAAACTAATGTGAGCACAGAATGGTAACCCCATTGCTAAGCCATGGAAACTCCATTTATGCTCAGTGTATTTCTTTAGGATCTTAAATTTGTTCCAGAAAGGGTGACAGGTAAGCATCTGTTTCAAGGACTGCTGCTGTAAGGAACAGTGCCTCCCTTAAATCTTTCACAATTCAAATATTAATTTTAACACAGTGAATGGAGTATAAACAAAGGGGGTTTTTTTTGGTTGTCTGAGACATTGAAATTCCTTATTCCTTAGGGGTAAACCAATTTTGAATTGGATAGAGGAGGGAGAAGGCGCCATTCTGTATAAGGAGCCCAAGTGAAGAGAACCATGTCTGAGTCACATTGCCTCTCAAAAGTCTCAAAGGCAACTTTTTTTAAATTCAGATTTAAACTTGCAGGATTAATTCAGCTATAGTGGATGGCAAGCACTGTTTTATTTGTCTCCTGTTTCCCATATATCCACTCACCTTTTTCACTATAGTGAAGTTAGTTGTACAACCTTATTTATCGCTGCATGTCTTGAAGAACTTGTACAAGGCAGCAGCAAAGTGTCATCCTCCCTCATGTTCCTTTGTAGTGGCATATCAGCCAGCCCAGTCACCATCTAGTTCTCGTAACAGCCAGAGTACAGAAAAGAAAACTGCTGCTAAAGAGATAATAGCAGAGTACAATTAAAATGAATAAAATTAAGGCAATTTTTCCTATCAAGTTTTCCTAATGAATAATGCATTTACTAATAAACAAAAGGGCTGCCAAGGACATGACAGATTGGGGATATAGCACTTGAGTTATTGAAAGTGGCAGACAGGTCACAACTTTTATTTATGTTAATAGCTAACCACCTGTCAGATAAATTGGTAAGTAGATACCTCCACAGCAATGCCAGCAGGCGCCTTTCAGAACGGCGAGAAAGGACCAAGAGGACAGACAGCCTAGCTAGCTATGGTGCTGGCAGCTGAGAAATGTCAGTTCTTCCCCCTTCTAGTTATAACTATGCCTTAATATTCACTGTTTAGGAAAGGGCTGAATATATTATTACTGGTTTTAGCAGCTGCTTTCCTGAACAGCTCTTACCTGCTTGTGACAGACATAAATTTTAACTTCCTTTTGGCAAATAGGTCATCATCTGCAGTGTTGAATACTGACATTCAAACCTCTGGCACAAACTGGAAACTCACTAGTACTTATTAAACAATTGGGACCCCAAGCATTATCCTCATTAAACCTTATAGTTTAAGTGAATGTTATAGTTATAAAAAAACTTATTGTATTGTCTTAGATTGTTTTGAGGATGACACTATATGGAACATCTCTTTTTAAATTTGCAAACTTGTGTGGACCTTAAAAATTTATAAAGCATTTTTCCATAGTTAAAATGAAATCCAGAACCTACTGGGATTCACAAAGAAAATAGTTTTCCCCTTCTTTGAAGCGATCCCACAGATGTTTTCAGAAAAGGAAGTACACCCTACCATAGTTCTCCACTTAATTTAGGTGATCAGGTAACTGATCAGTTTCTGGCAGTTCTAATTTCAGTTTCCTCCTCTGTCTGACGACATTTGAACCTGTCCTACCATTAAGGACTTACAGGATTGATTTTCATCCTCCTCTCCACTCTGTTGAAGCTGTTTCACTTTACATAGAATAATTAAATACTCAGTAAGCCACAGAGAAAGAGAGCAGGAGTGCATATTGCCCTGCAGCCCAATGATTAGTGCATTCTGATACAAGCTGTCATCACAGATACTATTGCCTACTGTTCTGATTAAAGAAAGGCCTTTAATCCAGGATTTTCACTTGCAGGTGATACTTTAAACCCTAGAGTAATGCCGTACTCACTAGCTATCATATTAATTCACATCCCGGGATTTTTTTATTTTTTTTTTATAAGACCTTGTTCCTGAAGTTATTTCAAAAACAAAGTTCTAGATTAATCCCAACCTTTCATAAGTACCTTAGGTGTTTAAGTCAGTACACTAGTCTACATAAACTCTTCTTGTACACAAGGGAAAGAGTCAGACATCTTCAAAATATAGTTGAGGTCTTGGACATACCCACTGCTCTCTGAAGTGTTTCTCTTTTTTCAATGACTGTAGGAGAGGTAGCTTCTGTCCTTTGTAATTCATTTAAATATGATATGAATCTAAGCTTTTTTTGATTTTTCTCAAATTTTTTCAAAGTGCACAAAATACAATTGCATCCACAGTACCTTCTTGATCTGGGAAAGGTACTGGGAAAATAAAATCTTTTCATATGGATAAATTGATTTTTGCATTAACAATAACACTGGAACTTCATTCATGGATTATTTTCTTATTCCACCAAAAAGATATTCTCTACAGCAGCAATTAGTACCTGAGCATAAATGTTTAAATATGTGCAAAGGAAAACCTGCCCCATTATGTTGTTATGGCTGTTTTTCAGCTGGGATGCTGATATTTTATGAATGTTACAACGTAGCCAGATGATCAACATATTCCCAATGACACCATTTGCCAGTAAAATAACTACTGCTGCCTTCAGAAGTGTTAAAACCCTCACTGTACATAAAATCTCAGCATTTTTGTTTGCTGTTTCTGTGATTGATAGTAATAAACTCCACTTTCATGAATGAGAGGCTTCTGTGTAAACACTTGCAGTGTATTATAAAAATGAACATGAAAATGTGCATTCTTCACAGAAGCTTTTCCCATTTTTTTTTTTTTTTTTTTTTTTTTTTTTTTTTTTTTGAAATGCCTCCTTATGCCTGCTTCTCTCTGGCATATTCAGAAATTCAGATACCATATGTCCTTATGATCATCTTCAAAACTTCCAAATCCAGGCTCTCTCTCTTCAACAAGCTTCTTTTATTGATAAGTGCTGCTGCTGTGGCTGCATCTGCTAAGAGCAACTGTGCACAGCTCCAGTGACTAATCTCATTTAGGTTAATGGTATCTGCAAGGTCACTTGGGAAGGATATGAAGACCCTATTACCCACCTGGATGCTGCTGTACAGGTATAGATGAAGCAAGTACATACATTGTTGGAGAGAGAGAAGGCTGTCATGAATCTTGCAGATTTCTAGATTACTCTGATCTTTAAAACTGGAGAAATTTTCATTAAAATCAGAGATTTAAAAGAAAGCAAAGAGTATTTACACAACTCAATTATTCCTAGAAATTCTAGAGTGCAGAATTTCACTGTTTCTGAAGAATCAGTTCAGCTGCTAAGTGTATTTGTTTGAGCTGGAGCAAAAAAAATACAAGATTTTCTTCCACCATGCAGCTATGCCTATATATATCATGTTTGTGAAGAAAGGAGGATGTCAGGTGAAGCTTCCTTCTTACTCTCCCTCACCGTCCCTGACCCCCCCCCCCCCCAAAAAAAAAAAAAGTAGCAATAGGTTTTGTTCATGTATCTGGGTAGCACAAAAGCAGAATACCTGAATCTGCTGATGGTGTTGATGCAAAACATTGCTCCTTTCTATCCCATCTGGAATAACAGAAAATCCAAAAAAAACATCTCTTGAGTCCTTTCTGGAGCTCCTCCCAGGGAAATAATACTTTGCTCAGGGCTATGAGTGAATTTTCATATCCTTAACAATTTCTAATTATTTAGCAGATGGGATTTGTAGATTTGGACTACTTTGATAAAAGTGCCCTAAAATAAATAGAATAAATAGAACTCTCATATTTTAGCTGAAGAAAATGAGCAAATTAATGTATTGCTGAGTGACTATCTTTTGCTGTATATTGCAAAATACAGATGGAAACAGCACAATCTCCATTGTTGTTAATTGCTGTTGTTAATACTTTTTAGTAAGTACATGAATTTCAGTGTAAATAGCGCTTTCTTTTGCTGCTAGCTTCACAGAAGATTTGCATACAGCCATTAATTCCTTACTCATAAAATATATATATATATTTACAACAATGGAATATAATATGATGATAATACATCAGAGGCTTTTGCTAACTATAGAGGAGAGCACAAAGAAGAGATGGCAAATATCCTTCTACCTAGTCATCTGCGTTGCCATACTCCCACTTCAGTTTTGACTTTCCGAAAAATAATTTTTTAGGGAAAAGTTAATAATTGGAAATAAAATGTGTATGATAAGCTTCATGACTTCTCTTAACTTTGAGTATGTGAGCTGTCCTAAAGCTGTCCTTAGCCAAGTTTTTGATAGAGTTGCCTCCACTTGCCCTAGAAAAAATTCCATGGCCTTCAGAGCAGTTACCCAAGGTGCAGGAATAATCAGATGGGTCTTTTATGGCACTCAGCAGGCTTGGAACCTATATTTTTGCAGTACTTGTTCTGTGTATCTTCTCTCCATCACAAATGTGTGTTTTCACTGGCATTGAGGTAGACAGAATGGCATTAAATGATGAAATGCAAATTCCTTTTTGTTCTTTTTCTGATTTCTTGTTAACAATGCTGTAAATGGAAGTGAAGCTATACAGTGGATTCAAATCACAGAGTCATTACAATAATTCAGCTAATGGTGTGATTATTTAAGTATTCTTGTTTAATCTGACTGACCTGGTCAGTGCTTTCATAGTACCATGTACAGACAGTCTGCTCTTGTAGAATTAGGGTCAAGGAACAGCATGCTTTTGTTGTTTTAAAAACAGCTTGAGCATAAGGTATAGCTGTGTTTATTGTACTGCTTGTGATTTTCACTGAAACAGATTTTCAAACTTGTGTCAGCATTCTTGTCTTTAATATGTACAGCACTTTATTCCATTTAAATATGGGACACGTTTAAGCTTATGCTTCCCCCTTGGGAAGTTACACTTCCTTCCTGGTTCTCTTATTTCTGCTAGGAATGGGGGAAACTGCTTCAGCCTGAGGCTGTTTGGTACGATTACATTTATTCAAGGTTTTCCATCTCGCTTTAGTGATTAGTAGGACTGCTTGTTTTATCAGTATAGCACACCTTGCCCCAGGTTCTTTAACTTTCAAATTTATATATCTTTCAGAATATGTATCTGTTAAAGTGAGAACACCTTTGTCCTAAGCTGTTACGGTTTCTTCTTAGTTTGACAAAGCCCAACATAACAGATTCTATTCCCAATAAAATGTCATTCCTATTGACTTCTGTGGCAGAAATAAATAAATAAATAAATAAATAAATAAATAAAAGACCATTGTGGCTAGAAAGGCCATTGTCAAAATGACAGACTTTGTTTTCTGAATTAAAGATGTAAATGTGGAGAGTGAATTGAAATAAATGCAAAGGTCTAAATATATCAACATGCAAATTTAAGACAAATGTCTCCTATTTAATGGACTGCTCTTCAGCTAGAGGTGCAGACAGCTTTTAATAGATAATATATTTATTTCTGGTAAATATTTTTCCATATTCTGTAACTAAAGAATATGTTTTTAAAGGAAAAATAAACAGACATGAGTGGAATGAAAAATCTTTGTACTGAGAAATGGCCAACTTAGTATGCAAGCAACAACACTATCTCACATTCATTTGAATGCTTGCCATCTGGAACAGATGCATTAGTTGTGGCTTTAGTAATGACATGGTGGAGGAGAAGACCTTCCTCACTTCAAGATTTCAGTATTACTTAATGGGGTTCCTCATGTGAGTAAAGTAATCATATATTCAGCCCAGTGTTTTATTCAGCTGTCATCTTTATACTATAACCTAGCCATCTTGCTGTACAGTCTTGCTTGAATACATGCAACATTGCAGCATACATTTTGTGAAATATGCTATTCCAAATAAAGTCGTATTGTATATTTGACTTTGTTCTGTATTGATATTGAATGCATGTCTAGAATGGTGATCTTCTATGTACAGTATGTGTCTGAGGAGATTATATCTTATTTTGCACACCAGGATATCTTTAGAATTGTTTATTATTCATGTTATATTTTAAACTGATGCTGGTCTATGCAGATTTTAAATGTGTTTGTCATATACCATTAGTCACCGTGTGAAATCTCTCAGTAATAGTTAGTTCTTGAATTTTCTGCAGCTAAAGAGAATTTAACACTGATTGATGGTATATCACTTAGCTGGTTGGCAGACTTTCCAATTTACGGCAGGAAAATTGCTCTTTTCTTTATGCTCATTCCTTTTTCTGCTGGGGGACAGTAAGATAGATGTACCAGGGTGCACATAACAGCAAAAATCTGATTGGCAATACTGCAGGTCTTTTTTACAATTATGATTTTATCATTTTCAAAAACTGTACTGAATGTCAAGTATTTCAGATGCAACTTTTAAAAAACCTCTCTATTTATCAAATGTTGATGATATATCTGTATCATATTTCACATGGCAAAAAAATGACCTAACATATTTTTGCATGAGGAAATGAGTAAGCTGTCAGCAATTCATCCTTATCTCCTAATAGTCCCAAATTCTCAGTCCTCTAAAGGCTGATTATCTATAGAGTGAAGATTAGCAGAAGAAACAAAGGTATTGATTTGTTGTGTAGTGTCTGCAAATATTTCTCATTAACCACTGATTCAATACCCTCCCCCCCCCAAATATATATATTAGTTATTATTCATTTAAAGACATAGGATGAACCACTTGCCTTTTACACTTGGTAGTGAGATTTTCAAAGACTATAGTATAATATTGCACACTGAATGCATATGAAGAACTGCAATATGTATTTTTTAGTTTCCGCATTCTTCAAAGGTAAAAAAAAATAATCAAAATTGTAATATTTTAGTCTGCTGAAATGCCAACTATAAATTTCTAATAAATTTAGCTATAGATTTTATATACAAAAATACTTATTTATTAAAAGGCATGTTTCTTATTTTCAACTGCCTGCAAAGTCTGAAAGAAGAATCCAATCCATAACACTTCATAAGGTTTACAAGTATAAGAGGTTCACTAAAGCGCTGACTTTGCATACACTTCTGGAACACACAGAGGTACTTTCTAAAAACATACACATAAGGGGAAAAATAATTGCTAAATTATTATTTCAAAAAATAAATATAAAATACTGCTGTCGCATTGCAGTTTTAGAGCTACAGTGCACAGCATAACAGACACCTCCAAAACATAGATAGTAAACATGGTAATGAAAACAAATGTGTTAAAGTGTGCACTAGGGCCCAATTATGCACTTGCTCAAAGACTTCAGTGGGAGTTCTGCATGTAGTGCAGCTGCAGAACTGTTCCCACAAGGAAAGAAGTGAAGACTGAGAAAGCTGTTACAGCTACGGTCCCAACAAACCTATTGTTTGGGGACTTGATTTTCATCAGCTCCTCCCACATCCTACACTAATGGCAGACCAGCGCCGTTCCAGCTTGAAATTTATTCAAGATCAACTTTGTAATGAAAACTATACCAGTTAATAATTATTATCTGTTATTACTATAGATGCTGTGTGGAGTTCATAGAACTGCAAATCTAACAGAATACTTGGCATCCTCTTTCAAAAATAAAAATTCATTCTATTTGTATTACTGAGATGAAGAGATCGGGAAACTGTTCAATGGACAACAGCATTAAAGAGAGAGAAAGGTAGTATCCTGATAGAATTTTTCTATATTGTCTCAGCCTGCCTTTATCTATTTCTTACATTTTTGCCTGTCACCCTATTATCTTTTCTGTAACTACTCTTTTAAACATATTCATTGGATAAATGCGTATTTCTTCATTGGCATTAAGTTTATAAGTTTTATAAAGTACTATTATGGCATTGTATCTTTTAACATATAATTATCTTGATCTATAAAAGCACGTAAGATAGATCTTCCCCACTTTCTACCAAGATTTAGGAACCATCACCTTGCAATGGAACAGGTTAGTAATAACAACCAGTGTTTGGCGAGATCGGTATAATAAATCTAGTCATGGTGCTGACAGACAGTGGTCACTCACAACTTCTCAGAACTCTGAAAGTGAACCTATGGCAGTAAGTGACAGTAAACTTCACATTTGGACACATTTATCTCTCTGTACATCTTTGGGTTAGCTGTACAAATGAGCAAAATCATTCACATGAAATGAAAACATGTCATCATGTGTTTGACTTACTGAGCTTTCATTAATTTTAAACTTGGTAGTCTTGACTAGTTCTAGTTCTTCTGCGACTCATTCACAGCCTTTGTCCTAGTCCTGAAAGCTATCTATAAAGAAATATCTGCCTTAGGGAATACTTATCTAACTCTGAGGATAACTAACTTGAGAAAGTCTATAATGAAAAGTGTGAGAGTCAGAGATGAAACTTGTTGTTGTTGGTTTGTTTGTTTGTTTGTTTTTAACAAGTAGCTGCCTATTATGGAGTGAGCTGTCAGAACAATTTGTATTTATCTGTTGCAGAGATTTTAGATCTGCAACCAGCAGACATATAAAGAAAAACAAACAAAACATAAGGGGGCTTTATTAATACCAGCTTAAGGTAGAGTTCTCTACAACTTTTTCTTTGACAGCAGTCAGATACTTTGGTTTCATACTCAGACAGATAAAGTATCAAAATCTGGATACTTATCCAAACAGAAATCTAAACCATTTGATGCTAGTGATGTTCTTCATATATTCAAGAGCCTCAAAATCAAAATACACAGGTTTTCTCCATAAATGCATTTTAGAAAAATTGATTTCTCATTTCTTTTGTTTTTGGTGTTTTTTTTTTCTTCCACAAAATTAGAAAAAATATTTTATTTTTAATGACTTCCCTGTCAAAGTCTATTAGCCATAACGAGAACCTCTGTTTTCACATCTGCAAACATGAAACTTCAGTACTTGTTGAGCTTCTGATGGTTCTCTGAAGCAAAAGTGGCACTCCATAGAGAAATTATACTATATTAGAATAAACATAATGAAATCATTCTTCAAAAGTGTATTAAGTTGCACAGGGCTGAGTTTGAAATATCTTAAAATGAGGAGAAAGATCTATTTTCATTCCAATATGAATGAGAGATTATTTGCAAGAAAGGGAGAAGTCTAGCTACAACCAAAGGTGTTTTAAAGCACAAATCCACGCTATTAAGCTCTGGCACAGCTGTTTCATAATAAATTAAAAAGAGAAACAAGAGAAACTCCCATTAAAGTCTCATGTGATACAACCTATGAAGAAAAAAAAAAAAAAAAAAAAAAAAAGTAATTTGTTTGTAAACTACTATCACATTAACAATAGAGGCCAATTGAGAAAACCTCCAGATCTGACAGGATGATTTTAAACTAAGAGTGCAGAATTGTTTATTAAGACTTTGAGTGACAGTCTAATATATTAAATCAGTTCAGAAGATTGTAAAATGCATTAGCATTAGCAATTTAATACCTCCAACAAATTTAACTGTCACTCATGTGCATATCTGTCCTTGTTAAAGGAAAAAAACCTCAAGCGCCATCTTTGTCTTGATGGACAATAAAGTTAGAAGAGGTAAAAGCCTTTCTCTGTACATTGTTGATGAGAGAACTGTGTTACATTTATCATAATTAACTTTCACAGTTGGCAGCATTTTTTGGCAAATGTGTTATTTGTTCAAGCTTGTGAAAGAAGTTTTAAGAACTAATCATTGGAGCCAAGCCTTAGCTTGCAGTCGTTTCAGGGCTGGATTTTAATCAATTTACAAACGTAATTACATGCCAAATGTGTACACAGTTACTTTGATTACACACAGAAACTGGGCAGTTTCATAGTCAACTAACTGCTTGTAGGCAGTTAGATGCAAAGTGCCTCATCTGAATGAGCAGTTGCTAATAACCTTGTGTTACAACATGCATGGAACAATATAGCACACTTTTTTAAAAATACGGATCTTTAAGAGAAATTTCCAAATTTAAGTATTATTCAGGTGGATACATTTCCTATGCTTCATTGTTTTGTTTTGTTTGGTTTGGTTTCAATTGTCAGTATTAATAGAGCCAATAATCACTTTTTAAAAACGTAGTTGAAAAAAACAAATGGAAAATGAGGTCTTTTGAATATATTGTGTAATTACTTTGTGTGCAGTAACAAAAAAGATCTCAAATATAATGTTCATCAGATTACAATATAAGGGTTTCAATACAAAGAACAGAGTAGAGCCGTTTTGATTTTTGAAGAAACAGAATTCACCAAATGCCAGACGATTGACATGAATAGCTGAATGAATAAAATGCAGTGTTTAGCTCACTGTAATTAACATGCCAGTGTTATGCAGGAGAGCTCAGATAACTACTGCATGTTTATGAAAATCTTCATGAATCCTAATATTTGTATGACATCCAGTGTAATTAATTTGACAATTAGTGTCAATTATTTGATGGTCTTGCATTTGAAAAATTTCAGATCTCCATTCAGGGAGCAGCTGCAGTAGCCCAGCTCCTTTGGTGACCAGTGATGGAATACATGAGCAGCAACGAACTGACAAAATGAATAGTTTGCTTAATAATAATCAGGATTGACAGGTTAATATTGAAGTCACTACCTAAAAGAAGTCACATTTGTAACTATAATTTGAAACAAATACTTTAATTGCCTCTTAGAATAGATGTTAACAACATTGCACATAAACAGAGACAGAAGAAACATGCATAATACCAAACGGTTTACTCAGGATTGTACCTGCAGTGTTTTTTTCTAGTGATATATCCACCCTGCATGTGCTGACTGAAAAAATTTGTCTTTGGGTGTTTTATAGATAAAACACAATGAAGTAGGAGGTGATAAACTGACTGGCAAGAGCAGACTCTTAGGACAACAAACAGTTCTTATTCTTCTTCGGGCAATTGTCAGTGTCATGAAACTGAACAAAGGTAAATGCCAGGTGCAGTGCCTGGTAGAGAGCAGTGCAGGACACAGGTACAGGGTGGGAGACGAGTGGCTGGAGAGCAGCTCAACAGAAAGGGATCCGGGGGTGCTGGTGACAGCAGCTCAGCATGAGCCAGCAGTGTGCCCTGGCAGCCAAGAGGGCAAACTGCATTTTGGGATGCATTAAACACAGCATAGCCAGCCGGTCTAAAGACGTGGTTGTCCCATCATATTTAGCGTTAGCCTGGCCTCACCTTGAATAGTGTGTGCAGTTCTGGATTCCATAATATAAAAACGATGTTAAAGTCCTTGAATGTGTCCAGAGGAGGAAAACAAAGCTGGTAAAAGGGCTGGAAGGCATGTCTTGTGGGGAGCGGCTGAGGACACGTGGGTTGTCTAGTCCAGACAAGAGGAGGCTGAGAGGCAGCCTCAGTGCTCTCTGCAGCTCCCTGAGGAGGGGAAGTGCAGAGGGAGGCCCCCTCTGTTGGCCTCTGCTCCCTGGTCACCAAGGGCAGTACGTGCAGGAACGACACAAAGCTCTGCCAGGGGAAGTTCAGGCTAGACATTAGGAAAAATTTCTGTACAGTGAGGGTGGTCAAACACTGGAACAGGCTTGCTAGCGAGCTTGTTGGTGCCTCATACCTGTCGGTGTTCAGGAGGCATTTGGGTAATGCCCTCAGTAACATGCTGTAAGCTTTGGTTAGCCCTGAAGTGGTCAGGAAGTTGGACTCAATGATTTTTGTAGGTCCTTTCCAACAGAACTATTCTGTTCTGTTCTGGTGTAGTAAAAAAATAATAGAAAGCAGTTCTTGCCTGTTCCAAGCCCCATTACAAGTTCCAAAGGTAAAGAATTATCACATCAGTCTCTATCTGTTATGACAGTAGATCAGAGCCATCCCTAAAAATAGCTTTTACAACTAAAATTTTTGATGAAAGGTTTGTTTTCTTCTTCCTACCAGTGGCTAAATAAGAAACAGCAAGTAAAATTGTTCACTGACGGTTTCTGTTGCCCAGTTGTGGTTTAAAAGATATTTCCAAATCAAGCTGCTAAAGTGACTGCTGAAACTACTGGCCAGTTGATTGTTGTAAAGTAAACTGGAAAGGGGACCACTCCTGGGAAGTTCCTTACAAAGAAAAGGCAGTTGTGTACAATTAGATGTGATACGATTATTGAGATTTGAGCAGCAGCCCTCACAGATGACGATGGATCCTGTTCGGAAATATTTATTGGTTTCATGATTTTCTCCCTGACAACTGTTTTCCTTGTTAGACAATCTTCCCAGTGACAGATTCTCAGTGGTGCTAATGTCACTAACTTAATGCAGCTTCCAGATGAAAAAGCCCAGACCTCTTGCAGAACAGTTCATATCTCAATTGCTTTGTCGCATTGTCTGACAAGTCGTGAATAACTGGCTCATGCTGGAACAAGATGGAAAGCAACTCTATTGACAGGCTCACATGGTTAAAGGTTATCCTCCCTTCTTTGCACTGCTGTTGCTTTGTGAGGGTCCTGTCCAACAGATCCAGACTCCCATTTTGGTGTCTTTTCTCTCTTTGCTTACAAACACCTTTTTCTGAGTGCACACAAGAAGTTTGAGACTGAACAATAAAGTGAAATGGGGAACTGTACTCATATGTAATATGTAATAATATGAAATATATTATTATTATTATTATTAACCTTGTCACCTTCATGATCTAAGTCTCTATTTGGTCTCAAAACAGTTGTCCTAACTCACCTGAGGGAGAGCAAAGGGGAGGCCAGGGCCAGCCAAAGTCATCAATGTCCTTTGAGGAAAGTGCTCATTGGTCCTCAGCCTGAAAAGGATATTATAGCAACCATTGTTAATATCGAAGAGTTTAGATTTAGAGTCTTCTCCAGTTGATTTGTTATTCAACTTCCCTGTCATTTTACACCTTGATTACTGGTATATTTCTCTTCACCACTGAAAGTGGATTACTCTGTTAAAAAAAAAAAAAAAAAAAAAAAAAAAAAAAAAAAAAAAAAAAAAAGTTATCTCCTTTTCTCATTCCAGTGCCTTTTTGAAAGAACTCTGTCTCCAAACATTCCATCTCATACCACAATCAATTCTCCATACTTTTTTTCAGTTTGCATCTAGCACAACAAAGGGAAAACTGTAAACCATGGTTTATTGGGGAAACAAAATAAGTATCATTTAATGGAATGTAACCCTTTAATCTGTTCTCCTCTCTGCTCCTCTGAGAGCTCCTCTCTGAGAATATTTAATCCCTTCTAAGTTTACCAAAGACTGTATGTAATGTCTATTCAAACTCTGAATAAAAGTGATCTGCAAAAGAGGTATGACAAAGTGGGAATAGGAAATCCTAGCTCTAACCTCTTTCTTTAAAAAAACAAAACAAAACAAAACAAAAAAACTATCAGATGTACAAATTAGGTCTCTCCTTTCAACTGTAATTGCAGATCCCCCTTTGAACTGATGTGTTGTTTTTTTTTCCTAAAGTGTGTAAAAAAAATATTTTAGCCCTTTATTGTAAAACCAGAATGCATTTAAAAGATGTATACTTCTTACATGATTTTTTTTAAATCAAAACTGTTCCATTATGAGTCAGTTTAGAGCAGTGATGACTTTTTATAACTTGATCTTAAAGCTGAGCAAAATCTTCTGCAAAATGTAGATTTACAGACCTGAATAATTCATTTAATCTGTGAAACATGATTGAAACCATGTTTAGAAAGAGCTGCCTTGGGCCTCCAAGGCCAAAGGGAAAGTATTACATTTGAATCAGTTTGATTTTTTACTTCCTTGAAACATAAAGTGTCAGCGTGAGTGCAGAGATAATAGCAAAACCTCACGGGGGGGGTTCAGGATAAAGGTAGTAAGGTTGCGAGGTGCTTTGATAGTACAGTAATAGGGGTCAAATAAATGCCTAAGTTAGGTAGGTACATTCAGAGCTGAATATCCTTTTAATTTAATTTAATTTAATTTAATTTAGTTTAATTTAATTTAATTTAATTTTATTTTATTTTATTTTTTAACTATGTAGCATCTGTGGACAGGTGGTAAAATTTCAGGAGGTTATTTGAGTAGCTGTATTCCAATCACACCAGCTGAAGTTCAGTTTGGGCACTGCTCATGCTCTCTGTCCAGTGATCTCAGGACCCCCAAGCACAATGCCTCTAACAACCATTCTACATCTTTGCTATCAACAATGAATTTAAAAAAAAATAAAAAAATAATAATAAAAAAATCCCTTCCTCCAACCTCCAAAATCCAAAGAAATTTATTATCACAGGGTTTTTCCAAGAATATACATATAAAAGTACAATATATAAAATTAATTGTGAACTATGTTCTTTTCCTCTTTCCCGCTAGCTCCTTTTCCCCTACTTCAGTTTTAATTTCAGACCAGGTCATGTATAAATAGCTGAGCTTCTCTACACTGCTCCAGTCCATAAGATTCAATCATTCTCTAATTAACAAGTTGGTGGTTGGTAACAGAAAAATATTGAAGTTTATAGAAGTGCTGAGCCTATTCCTCTTACGACACATCACATTCAATTTACTTATTCCGGAAGGTAGGAGAAATTGAATGTGCAATGTAATTTGGTCAGGCTTTGGAAAGTGAATATTTAAGTAGTGCTCAACTGCTGTTTTTTTTTGTTGTTGTTGTTGTTTTTTGTTTGTTTGTTTTGTTTTGTTTTTTTTTTGTTTTTTTTTGTTTTTTTTTGTTTTTCCTTCAAGATAGGTCAAAATACTAAAGCAACACAGGAATACATTGTTTGTGTTCTGCAACCAAGGCTTAAAAAATATGAAATAATAAGTATTTATCAGTACAAAATAAAGTGTGTTGAATATGCAAGGCAAAATATATTTTCCAGGCTTGCTGATCGTTTTAAACCTAATGTTAATCTAAAGGAAAATTGTTGTGCTACAAAGGCCTTTGCTGTTGACAGGTGGTGATTTTTTTCTTCATTTTACTGAGGAAGACAACCAGAGGAAATGTAGTTCCAAATGATCTCTTCCCAAATGGGTTTGTTTTCAACAAAATGGGTCTGTTTTCAAACAGACTCTTTGAGTCTGTTTGTTCCATTTATACGTATCAGGTGCCTTAAAGAAGTGGAAATGGTGTGATTATAACTAAATTCCTCATTACCCACACACAGAGTGCATTCCAGTGTTTTGTTAAATGAGTGCTGAATGCTTGTGCACCCTGAACATTCAAGAATAGTCAATAAGGTCTGGGAAACACTAAAAAATGAGCAAAAGAAAGCTTCAAATTATCAATAATGCACAACAGATGGAGCCACTGAAAACTACTTTTATGGCTATTCCATCAATGTGTGAAACCCTCAGGAATAATGTAGATTTGGTTATCTTAAATAAGAGCTGTGTTTAGAATCATCAGATATCACCAACTAGAAAGCTACCACGTGTATTTGAGATAAGGAATTTAGGTTCACATGATGGAATTCAACAACTCACAGTTTCTTATTTCTCTCTACTGGACTCAGCACTATAGTCTCAGGGGGAAAAAATAACTTTGTTCAGTGAAACCCTAAAGATGTGAGGTGCAGTCATTTATTTTGTCTTGCTGTGTGTTCTCACTTTAAGCAGTGGAAAAGGCACCCTGTGCATAGGATGTGCAACTAGGGAATATTTTAGCAATCTGAATAAATAATAGAAAATAAATACTGCCATCACTTTTCCACCTGTGAGGCAGCATGCCAATACCTGATATTCAACAGTGAAATATTTTCTTTGTATCAGTTTGATACAGAGTCAAATCTCTTTGCTAGTGAAACATTTCTGTAGATGTTTTTGTTTAGCTGAAAAGAGATTTTGCTTTTGAAATAATTTCAAGGAAAGAATGTCCAACTCAGAAAACCAATCCACTCTAATACGCACTGCAGCAACACACAATCCACTCTAATACACACTTCTACTAAAAACAGATCCATGCACAGAATCCTTCATGTTAACGAAGACTCCTTACAAATGCAGCTGGGCTCTTCAGCAGCTTTCCAACACCTGTATTTTGAACTGTTAGTTTCTACTGAAGAAACCTATGAATTTTTGGGGGGATTGCTTATTCCTCCCCATGTGCAAAGTCCATAGTGCAACAGCTTTGTTCCCAAAACCAGCGTGATTTTTAACTAGTATTACTGTAGTGTTGTTCCTGACATGTGTGGCTGCACAAAATAGTTCCAATTATATTCTGACAGCAGTAACTAGCACTATTTTATATGTCTTACTGGCATACTGACATCTTTTTTTTGTCCGTTCCTAGAAGATGACTTCCAGGCAACCACAGACATTAAAATACAGCGACACAAACAGATATTATAGATCTAATTCAGTGGTTTGAAATATATCAGCCAATATAATTCCCATATCCCTTTCCAGTCCATTAAATACTCTATTTTTTAATTGAAGTTATAATATTTATTTGCTCATTCTCACCTGTTTTGGTATGCTACATTTCTTCAGTAATTTCTCTAGTGATTTGTGCTTGGATTAGTTTATTCCTTCCATTATCTCTGATTTAATTGTCCCCTATCATATAGAAAACAGTGTGCCAATTTCAAGTTGATGTTACATAATTTAGATTCCACTTTGCTTTCAAAGTTTCACATTCATTGAGTTTCTTATTGTTCTGTAGAAAATAATAATAACCATACTTATCAAAGAAAGTGCCATCAATAAACACGGGGCCACAGAATTCAAAGATCAGACTTTCATTTCAGAAGGTTAGAATTTACTTTGGTCAAAAAGGAATTTACCCCTTTTCAGTGAAATATGTATTACCAGCATAGTAAAGCAATCATTCAATATGCTGTAAAATATATCACTTAATGCCTGAAATAGTTAGTTGAAACATGCATCCAGCCTTAACACGACAGGGCTTTGGTTGTACATCTCTGCTTAGTAACAGTCACTGAAGGGAGGAGGTTTGTGTTTATATATTTTCATTTCAGTGATTCTAATTTTTGCATGAATCATGTGAGCTGACCTCAACTCATAAGATTTAGGTTTATGCGTTAAATTTGTTTGTTGCAACAGTACTTCAACTAAGCAGGGCATCTATGTACTGACAGAATGGCCCAGAAATGCTACAATTTGTCAGTTTTTTATTAAGCCTGTGGTGTACAAAAGCCATTTTATACTCCACCACTAAAAGCAGTGTGTGAATTATCCAGGACAAGACATCTCACCTCCTGAGATGAAGAGAAAAAGTTAAGGCTATTGTGTTGTCTCAAGCCAGCCATGCTCCTAAAGGAATATCGATAAGAAGAAAATGCATCTGCAATCGGACCACACGTGGCTGCAATTTAAGGCCCATGGTCCTCCTAGAAACTAGAAAAGGGTAGAGAGCCCTGTCAGTATTATTTATAACCATCCATACAACCGTATAACCATTTCATAACCAAGAGTAGGGTGGGGGAAGCACTTCTGAATGAACACTCAGAGGTTACGTTTTTATAAAAAATGATGCTCTTAGAAAGGTCATCTTTGTTTTACGACAGTCTTAAAAATCAAACTAGAATTCACTTTCTGTTCCAAGTAAAGTAAAGCAAAATTATTTTCAGTACTTGGGAAACAAACAGAAATGTCTTCTCCCCCTCAATGCATTTATCAACAGTCTCTGAAAATATGCCCTGTGGGCTGAATAGATCAAATACTGTTGCATTCTGCAATCTCAGTAATTCAGAAGAACTTGAAGTGCTAATAAAATTCTGCCATTTGAAATTTATTGCAGAATTTAAATCTGCTGGATGTTGTTCAAATCAAAGGCATTTATACAGATTTCAGTAAAGCCTGGGATGAGAATGTAAGACACATTAGGGGATGATGTTACAGTGAATAGACTTACAAAGAGAAAGTGATTAATTTAAAAGCAACCAGAAAAAGACACGTCATATGTAGATGTCAGTACGTATATATGTATATATATATATATACATCTACAGTGTAAAGTTAGTTTCCTGTGTTTTGACATCCTTTCTAACACAGCACTGAATAAATCCCCATATTTCAATAATATGTGTAAATCCAGTAACATTGTAATTCCAAATTGACAGATCAGTAGGAGGCTAAAATAAAATAATAATAGTAGTACAGAAAAGTGAAACATTACAGAATTGTACCAAATCCAGATTGTAGGCATCACCTTAAGGTAAAGTCTCTGGGCTGGACTCATCAAAGAGATAGCAAGCAGAGTTTCTTGCAGTTTTGAATTTCAATGAAAGAACAGTATCCTTATTTGTCATGTGGGGAGGCAGATAAATGCTGAATATTTCCAGCAGTAATTAACATAGGCCAGATAACCTCATTAAAAAGCATGAGGAGCTTGGAGGAGTAAACCTTAGTGCTGATCCTTTTGCAGACTCCTTTCTAATCCATCTCTCAGAAGTCACGATTGGACCCTTGAGCCCAGCCATGAAATGAAGAAATCCTGCTGATGAATCCATGTCTCTCTGTTGCTGCTCATGCCAGAACAGGCTCCCACTTGTTCGGTCAGGATGACTCCAGTGTAACTCATCTTGATTACTGATAGAGAGTCAGCAAGGTGAGAAGTTATCTGGAACAGGCAGTATAGCCTGGAGTCATGATATCAGCTTTCAGAGATTTCCATCACTTTCATGGGCTCCAAAGTGCATCTTTTCTCCACTGCAATTCTACTTACGGAATACAAACAAACCCCAGTAAAGTATCCTAATAATGAACAAAGATAAATATCGGGATTTTTCAGGACAGGTTCCAAAGTTTCCTCTTATAGAGAATGATCTGCTGGTACTGTAATTACCATGGCTGTAGGCCAGCACAGGGAAAGCAGCATCCCAGACAAAAAACACATAGGGCCTTACAGATCAAATCCCAACCCATCAAAATTCTTCTTAAAATCTCCTGATGACTGGGATTACTCAAGTTTTTACAGCAAAATTAATTTATGTAGTGCTTAAAATATTATATAAGGAAAAGCAGGCCAAAACACAGATATAAACAGTTACACTGTGGATAACCATTCATAAATGTGTGTAGAGATATGGTGCATTCTCTTTCACTGAGTCTTGAGATCAGCACTGGATATTTCAGAAAACGTTTTAATTCAACAAGTGTTGAGGCAGAAGGTCAGACTGACTTCCAAGTGGTTTTGTCACTTTTACAAATTATGAATCCAAGAAAATATCTATGGAATCATTATAAAACATCATCCTCTGGTAGCACATGCAATCACTTTGAAGTGACTTATGTATATGTATGCATGTGATGACTAAGGTAGAAAGCAAGGTAAAATTGGTTTTGATAAATTAGAGACCACAGGAAAAGGGTAAAGTATCAAATTAGCATAGTATAAATATGCCAGTGGAGGTTATGGACCAGATTTTCAGGGAAGATCAGAATTTAGCCTCTTGGACTGCTATCAGTATATTCGCCAAAGCACCTAGTGTTTGGAAACACAACGTTACTGTGTATTTAGTGAATAGCATAACAAGAGGAAGACCTTTGAAAGTCAGAGAGAAAAGAAGGAATTTTTGACAGGTTCTATAGTGTATATATCTTCAGTTAACAATTTAACTGAATCTGCATTAATAAATGTTGCATTGTAATAATACAACAATACTTGGTTATTTTTTTTTCTTAGCACAGACAGTTGTAGGTGTTTGTTCTTGCTTTGCAAGGCAATGCTTCCATGGAATAGATTTTGTGTGGCACTGTCGAGTGATTTATGTGTGTAAGCAAAGTCAGGAGAAAGTCACAGATTTTAGTATTCTCTAGTACTTTCTTTAACTTGAGCAGTACTTTCTGTCCTGTTTCTTTGATGTACTGGATGCTTGATATCGCTAGCAATATAAATCCTTGCTTCAATCTTATTTACATAGACAGAAGTTATGTAGTGACAAGGTCCCTTCAAGGCTTGAATGGTTTGTTAATAACATGTACTAAATAGCATCTGGTATCAATCTTGTCCTACAGACATGCCTGTAGTGATTTAAAGCTTTCATTCTTTGAATTCAAAATCTAATTTTTAATGCACTTTCTGTCAGCTGTCTTCACAGCTTTTAAATGAGATTCTGTCATCTTGACATATTCACAGATACATTGAAATTTAACAAGAAAAAATGAAATAAGAATTTCTCATCTCTAAATAAAATGCCTATGCATGTATTTTTGATTGTTACTGCTTTTCATTTTTTTACCAATATAGAGATCAATAACTTTTTTATTTACTGAATGGTTGAATAAAAAAAGTAAGTTTCTATGATTTGGAAATGACAGCTTGTTTGTTCTCCAAGATGCTACTATTAGTGAAAGAACAAAACTACCATAGGCCTTCATTTTTAGATGAACTTATTTGTATAGAACTGAATTAGCAATTGTACCTGCAAAGACACAGAGCAAATTGGTCCATGAATGCTACACTTCTTTTGTTTGGTCATTCATCTGCAAAGCCCATGTTTAAATGAAGAAACAGGGTAACAATAGAATACCTCACATTGTAGGATTCTTATGGGAAACTGTGTTTCAAACTAATAGCTTTCTCCTTATTGGCACTTCCTTATGAAGTGCCAGTCTATGTAATTGAAGACCACTAGCTAGCATTAACGATAAAGGTTAGGAAACTCCTGACATGGAGCATATTGGTATTATGGAGTCCATATACTTCCTGGACCTGCACAGCACAGGTGGGTATTGAAAAGAATGCCCATAGGCATAAATAAACCACTGTGAACATCTTTGGCAATGGTGGTGACAAATAATTTTCCTATCACTAAACCATGCACATACTTCTTAAACTAAACTGGAACTTTGGTTATATGTAAGGCCTTTTACAAGGATGAATGAACACATTTACTTCAGGCCTAAATTCTTTCTTTCATAGCTTTTAATTTACACAAAAAAAGTCTTCTCTTAACCAGTGCTGGTCTATGAGAAGGCAGGTTTGAAGAGGCTATGTCTTCTTATGGAAATGATGTAGTATAAGTGTCAAATGTGCTTTGTTTGAGAAACCCACAAAAGAGTTGTAATTTAGAGACTAGCAGCTCAGTAAGAAAGGATATATTGAGTATTTCTCATCAACTCAACATCAATTGTTATCTCTTCAATATCAATTGTAATCTCTTTTCCTGCATGTCCTATTTAATGTATAATTATTATTCATCATGGTTATGAAGTATGATTTATGAATTATTCAAGAATTAATGAATAATTTAATTTTTGAAATTTAACATCCAAAATGTGTTCTGTTGTTTATTTGCAATTAGTCCTCTGGATCTGAAACTCTTGTCTCCTGATAGTCACGATAACTTCTTGTTGTTCTTGGCTCCGTAAATTTTCATTGTTCAACACAAATATTCCCCCCAAAAAATGATATTTGTTTTTTGGGGAATACTGCATGGCTTAGCTGAAAAGAGTCAGATTTGTTCTGGATACACTTTAAGAATTATGAAGAAGTGTACATGAACCTTGACTCAACAAAAAATGACAATAATTTTCCACTTGATATTCTTTTTCATGCTTATTTCAACTCATGATGTGCCAGTGAAATTGGAAAAACAATCAGTTTTTACTCTTCTTTATCTGATGGAAAAAAAGGAATATTCAGATTTGATGAAATATTCAGATTTTATTTAAATATGGATGAAATATTTAAGTCCTGCAGTTTATATTTAAGATTCACTCATTTTGCATATTAGAGCCATTTCCCTGGTTTATTTTACCTAGACAGAACTTAGCGATGAAGATTAATTTACCCAAATAGTTAAATGTGTTTCAGGTAATGCTCATGACAAGCCAAGCATCATTAAGATCTCCAGAGTCTTATCATTAACTACTCTTCTCTTGGTGCTCAGTTTACCATTATGAACTGGCAAAAATCAGTTAAGTTTAATAAAACAATTACATTTGTCCAATTTTGGATCAATACTCTTTTTTTTTTTTTTTTTTTTTTAAACTCAATGGGCATTAATACTTAATCATATTTAGTCAGGAAGTGGTACTATGACTCTCATTTGTCTTTAGCAAAGGAACATTCATTATCGGATAGAAAGTCCTTTAGATTTTTCTCTCAACAGTACATTCCTACGGGAAGGCATGTAGAAAGAAACATTATTTCAGCAGTTTTACCGTTGAATACCCTTACTTTTAATTGCCAAAATACACCATTTACAGAACTTAAATTTATCATGCTTACAAATGAGGAACTGTATTTCTAAATTCTAGACATTTACATTTATAAATTTCATATTCCAATTGTCTGTTGTGCAATAAGTAAATTTGTTAACTTGGACAGCTTTAGTTAATTTTCACTTGCATTTCGATAAGACAGCACAAACTTTTAACAGAGAATTTTAGTAGTAGCAATTATCACCGTTTTTGATTACTATGAACTTGCATTAGCCCTTTTTCAGAATAAAAATGAAATGAAAGCCCTAAGGGATGCACATCTAATATTCAAGATTTTATCACTCTGAAGACTTGCTGCAAATTGTGTAAAAGCAGAGTCTGCACCTTCGCAAGGCACAGAGTTTTAATCATTTTTATATTTCTTTTATGAAGAGATTTTCTTTGCATCTAAAATAACCTAAAAGTGTCTCTAAGATCAAAATGACTCACTTTTTGCTTTTCTTTCATAACTATTTTTAATTTTTATTATTATTATTATTTTTAATACTATATTAGCTGTGGTTTTACAGGGGGCAAAACTCTTAAGCAGTAACTGTAGACTTAGTCAAATATCTTGTCCTACCTTCTATTTTATGTTTTGTTTTTCCTTTGGTTGCATATTAGAAAAGTATCATAGGTTAGGTATTTGTTAAATGTAAAGGAAAAACCTCTGTACTGATACTGTACTCCATAAAGAAGTAATCTACAGAAGGGTGATGAGATTGTCTTTTCTACCTTTCATGCCACTCTGTCAGTATCTCTGTAGCATAATTCACAATGATATCTCTTTTCTTATGGGCTTGGATAATACAACTCACCCAATTTTTCTCTTCCTAGATATGAATTGTGTAAGTTTATCCCACTCCTGGCCATAGGTTGAAATGAATCTAGTGCAAAGAGAACTACAGCAAAAGTATTTATGTTCCAAACTGTAAATTAAATGATTCCCTACTTTGACAGGATGTTGCCATGAAGATGTTTTCTTTTTTATTCCCATTTAGATCGTTATCTCATTTGATGGATATAATTCTGCTGGGGAAAAAAAAATAAAAAAATAAAAACAAACAAAAAAGGCAACTCACCAAGCTTTTTTCCACGTCATGAGGATGAACCTTTGAGGACCACAGAAAACCCAAACAGTCTACACAGTGGACTGTTTTCACAGGGGTGCTGTGAAAGCTATTTCTTTTCTCTATCCTTTTTCTAGGAAAGAGGATCCCACAGAATACTGCCTAGAACTACTTTGAATTTTTCATTTGTTAGAGTACTGGCAAAAGCAAAGGAATTGAAATTATACCTCTGTCACTCCTGATCAAGCCACTCAGCTGTTTGATATCTGGCTCTTCCTTCTTTGCAACTAATTTATAGTTTTAGTCCTAGTTCAGCATATGATGAGAATCTACCCGGAAAACTTCTAAAACTATAGCACAAGTCAACCCATTGGCATAGGCTGCAAGACATTTTGTTGTTACAAGGCATTTGTTATAAGAAAAAAGATCTGTATTAGCGTATTGCAAGAAATATTTCTAACTATAAATGGTGTTTTTAAAGATATAGTATCATCTTCTTTTCATTGCTTTCCATGCTAATAGGAGAACAGCAGATGCTCAGGCAAGATTCAATTCACCTTAATTCGTTCAAGCTTAATTAGCAGCTGGGATGCATCTGGCAAATAAACATGCAGATAGTGACAGTCTGAGCTAAAGTAAAAAAAGTAAAAGGCTTTTGTTCATTAACCACATGTTCTTGGTTGTGAGTACTGTGTGCTCAAGGCAGAACAGAATCATGTTTAGACTACCTTTTCTTTTTTTGAAAAAACAGAATCCTTCATATCCATACCCTCATTTCTTGTATACTCATGCAGGTGGGTCATGTGAAAATGGGAGCAGTCCCACTATGACATGTTCCTGTGCAGGTAAATGTTTGTACCGTTATAGCTTAAATATATGGCTCAAGCTTGTATAAACAGAAGAGAGTAGTTTCTTCAAGAATTAGGTAGGCAAAATGGACCCCTTGAGATGTAATTAGGAATTATTTACAACCCTGAATAATGATCATGCAGTATCTTGCACAAAGCAAAATAAGCAAAGCCAGTTCTGAAGAGATCCCTGCTGCCATTAAATATGTGACTAACTAGCAAAATGAGGGGCATAACTATAAGAAATGTTCAATGCCTTTGCAGTAGTTTTAGTTCCAATGCTCTTGACTATATAAAACTTGTATTTGTGTATTAGCTGTTGCTGAGTAAGTGATGAAAGTAGCAGTTTTTTATTGAAATTGGAAACATTTAAAACATAGGATTACTTTTGTTCACTATTAAAATGTAAGATTTTGAACAATAATAAATAGACAAGTGGCAAGATTACAGTGTGATAAAAGTAAATGTGAGTCAAAACTAAGAATTAGTTCCTAATGTAGCCCAGAACAAGGCTTTTGCAGGTGACACTGAGAGAGAACTGCATGCTAGCTGGGGCTTTAATTAACCAAACGTATCTGAACTATATAAAGAGTTAAAAAACTTTGTATTTTCTTACTTATATAAAATCAGCCACAGCATCTTCAGTCTGTCAGTCAAAATCCTAGACTTCCACTTCTACATTTTGTATTAAAGAATCCTATGAGAGATGACAATACAGTGTTTTATGGCTCACCAGAACACAGTATATCTTATAACCAGGTTGATGCAGTGCAAGTGTTTTTCTGACAGGAAATTCTATGAATTTTGTAAAAAAATAATAATAAAAAAAGTTTAAAAAGTTTGAATTAGAGTGATGACGGTATGGTAGGCATTGGTTGGAAATTTACTGTAGGGTGACGGAACTTAAATTAAGAAAACTGTAACTATGGGTAAAATGGCAATAAACTAGTTGCTGGCTGATCTCATTTTTTTTTCAGGTTTTGTTATCTTCTTTGTAAAAAACCTCCTTCAAGATTAGTTTAGGCACTGATGGCTGATAACAGAGGGCTCATCAGAGAGCTGACTTCTGAAGGCCTTACATCTCTGAACCAACAACTGTATGTGCTGTTACACAAACATGTATAGCAGTTTTGAAGAGAAACTAGTGTACACATGGCTGTCTTCAGGCCTTTACATGCCCAGCATAGCTGGCCTGTCCAAAATGTGTGGTTTTCTAATGTATCAGCTAATCAAATGCATCCAAGGTTTCCACCATGTTTTTTTTTTTTTTTTTTTTTTTTTTTTTTTTTTTTTTT
>CM021775.1:7022007-7071907 GCA_011076525.1 Nettapus auritus
AATGTATAAATCAATGTATGAGGCTGAAAAGACATCAAAGACAGATTTGAAAGAGGTAAAATTTGATACAGGACATTTTATCAGTGTTTATCGGCTGGTAGTAATTTGATAGCTGTGCTTTGTTAAATTCAGCTGCATTCCATCAATTGCAAATGGGTCAGGGCAGAACAGATATGTGATTAATGTTCATGCTGAACATGAAGGCCTCAAAGAATTGAGTCTCTGGAAACCATGCCTTCCAACAGTGGGGGGCAACAGTACCACATGGATAACATTGTATTGCCCCTGGGTGGCAAAGCCTGGGGAAGGAGAGTTTGAGGTCATAACATGAGGTCTCAAACTGACATTAATCCTCTACTCATCTCTATGATATTTATAATTATACTTCTGTAATGACAGCCTAAAAATGCAACTTTTCAAATGACATTTTCATTTTGGTACCAGCCAGCAAATTGATTCCATTGGCTTGGTCAGATTACTGATGTATACACCTGTACATGCACACCCAAAGACTGTGATGAGGATTGCTGCTGTATGCTTTGTTGTCTTCTGACAGAAGCTAGATGCAAAGTTCACAGCCACCTCAGAGGTGCAGAATCAGGCCACCAGTAAATTTTGAGATACAACTGTTTTGTGAGCATAGCAGATGCTGATTGATTCATTATTTATAACAGCACACTCTGGATTATGAATACAGATAGAAACTCAGCAAAAGCCATTGAAAATGGAGTCTAGCTTTTTTATAAAGTACCTGGGGATATTACATTTCAAAAGTATTCTAGAAGTAAATCTCAGTATTAAGGCCATTTCCATAAGTTTTTAATGTTAAGCCTCTTTAGCTCAACAATGAAAACACTTAACTTCACAGTTTGACAGAGAAATGTATTAGCAAATGTCATGGAAGGACTATGTCATGCCAGTAATTCATTTTCCTTAGAAAAATTATCCAGCAAAGTCCTTATGATTTGTGAGAGGAATTGAACCAAAATTAATGATCAAATAAGTCACTGGGCATAATCACTTTTACCCTTTTTTGTTTGAAATATCTATGAGCTCCCCATAGACATACCAGTCTATTTTCCATCATATTTTGTATTTTGATATCTATAAATAGCTTGCTGTGAATATCTGAAACTGGATCTATAAAAGGATTGATTAGCTATTTACTTCTGACCTCATTTTTGTCTCATGAAGGTCTACATTGGAAGTAATTTATGTAAAGTCTTTGAATTTATAACAGTGAACAAAGACATCATTGGGTTACATTGGCAACAAGATTTCATGGGCGTTTGGATTCCTGGTTTATGTTCCTGTGATTCACTATGTGCTCACTAATATTAAACAGAGAAGAAACTTGAGGGGTAACACAGTTAAAGTGTCAGTCATTTAAAGATGGGAGAGATTGAGGGAAAAAAAGAAAACACAGTTTTTCCCAGACTTGGAGAACATCTATGAAATGACTGGGCTAATATATTAGGTGGCTGTTACTAAAAGTATTAATTGTGCTCTAATTCTGGGATTTGTCTAATATTTCAGTAAGCCATCTCAGCCCACTAACCTGGCAGAAAACTGCACTGGCCCCTCTCAACAAAGTAATTTTTCTGGCAAAGCCAATTAGTGCTGTCTTGTCACGTACTGCTTTTATTTACTGGATATAATATCACGTTATGGAAATGTGATGCTAAAACAAATGTGCCTGGCTGTATAGAACAGAATTCAATGTCAGTACAATGGGACAATGTAAGTCTGATTGTATTAAGCACATGGTACAAGTAATCTCTTTGGTTGCTTATTTAAATATAAGTGAAGTAAATGGTATCTGAGGTGGCTGAAAACACCATCTGCGGACACAGCTTCCCAAGTGTAACTGAGGCAGAGTGCATGCCTGAAGAGAGAGACCCCAAGGAGGGCTAAAGCCTCAATGGGGCCTTGGGTGGGGTAGCACTGAGGGGTGGAGAAAATTCCCTGAGGCTGCTGACAAGCTCGAAGACATTGTACCAATTAAAGACTCTCAGTGGGTGTTTTCAGCCAAGTTTTGCCTCATTGTCACCATTCATGTTTAAACACTGCCAAGAAGTTACAAAAACTCTTTTATATGTTAAACAGCCATTCCAGGAAGTTTCCATTTGGTATTTTAAATGACAATTTACTTTTGTCTCTGACAATTTGTCTCAAATATTTCAATGAGTAATGAAGTCACAAATGTTTGAGCATTTTTGAGTGCTTTTCTAGTATTTCTGTGACAACTAAATTTTTTACTTATCGGTAACATTGAGGTTCCTTGATTGCAACTACTTTCCAGCTTCATTTTCTGGGCTGTAGGTCATAATCGAGGACTACATTTCCAGAGTAAATATGTATTTTAAAGGTTGTATTTCAATTGTCAAGCACACTAAATCATACCAAATTTTGACTCCAGAAATTGATCTAACCTGTAGCTGTTGGCAAAAGAAGATCATGAGGACTCTTTGCAGAGGTAAACAACAAAGCAGTCCATTCCCTCCTCAACTATTGCTTCTCCCAAAAGCTCTTGGGAGATAAAGTATGGCACACTGGATGCAACTGAAAGATGAAGGATTTGAGCATATATTCCTAAATTCACTTTGGGATTTATACTGTGGATGATGTAGATGGCAGCTCTGCAGTAATAAGTTGGAGCAACAGAGGGAGGACAGTGGTTTCAGAGTGCATGCAGTGGCTGGCAGGGAAGGAGGCAGTGCTGCCTGCAGAGCTGTGCACAGGCAGACTGGCTGTAGCAGGCAGCAGCATCTGCTGTGTTGGGTGCAGGTGGGGCTGCACAGAACAATTACATCCCACATGTCTCTGCTCATGGCTCTGCATCCCATTTTCTGGTGAGTACGGACAGACAGGAAAGTGTTTAGTATTTTAGCTCAGAAATTCAGATTTTAGCTTCAGATTGTTAAAATACCTAAAAGATCTCCTACACATACTATATTTTTTGCCCAAGCCTTGACCACCCAAAGTCCTTTTGACAGTAGTGATGCAGACACCTCCCCAGTTCAGGAACTCATCTTCAACGGAACTATGTTGGTTTATATCAGTTAAAAATCTAATAGTCTGGACCACACTTAAAAGGAGGTATTGAGCTTTACCAGGGTGACAGGTGCAACCTTATGGTATATAGGAAGGAGAGCTGACATTATCATAAAGTCAATGCCCGAGAGAAGTAAAAATAGAATAGGCCACTTCCATCAGTTTCTGGTCTGAGAAAAGCATGAGGCTAAAAGAAAAGCATTGAATGTCTTTAATAGCTATAGATTAGAGAGTGAAAGTGGATCTAAAAATCTTACTTTTTCAAGGAGATGTTCAATACCTATCCAGTGAAGAGATCACAGACTTTTAAAGGGATTAAACCAATGATTACACTAAAATGGCACTGCCACTTAGAAATAGTCTTCTAAATTACAGAGGTTGAAGGAAGGGCAATAAAGAGCAAGCATGAAAAAGGCTAGTGCAAAAAGGGCAACAACACTAGGGGAGCTGGGGAGGAGGCGCTTTTTTTTTTTTTTTTTTTTTTTTTTTTTTTTTTACCAGCAGTAAAGACCACTACACATAAAGAGTTTGGAATGATATTGACAGTTGGAGAGACAGAGATACAGAGATACTGTTAGGAAGTTGTTGCAGGACAAAAACAAACAAACTAAAAACCTATTTTTTCTTGATCATGAAGATAAATTGAAAATATCTTGAGTCTCCTGAAAATTATAACAGGCAAATTTAAGTTCTTACTTCTTAAGCTTGGTCATCAGTGAATACATGTGATGTATATGCAGTGTTTGTAGTAAATACAATAATTAGAATAATATATACCCTACAAGATATATGAAGATGCGTGTGAAAAATGAGGAAACAGCTAGCTTTTAAGAACATTAAAAGTATGTTGACTTTTATATAATGAAATTGCTTTCTCACTGTTTTCTGCAGAATGAAATGTTACTTTTTGAATAAACATTTTTGCATTATGTCATTAAGATTATTGAATGATAAAAAAGAGGGAAGATTTGTTCCTAAGGAGTAGTGTTTTTTTTTTTTTTTTTTTTTTTTTTTGTACTAAGGAACTTTAAATGCCAGAGCAGAGATGGCCTATAAATCTAATTGCCAAAGCCACTATTAAAGCAAGAAAGGAATTTAGATGGGATTTGTTCAAATGCCATGTACAGTAGAAGGCAAATAGAGTCTAATCCATTGTGGTGATTCTGGTAGGAAATAAAAACACCCAGGTCCATAGGATTACTTTATTTTAAGATCGAGGTAGAAAAGAGGGAAATTACATCTAAATCCATTAATTTTGGAAATTAATTGCCTTAAAATGACAACCACCTTGAAAAGGAATGTCACTCAGAGTCTGATCCAGGACCCACCAATGGCAGATGGCAGTGGGAAGATCTTCAGTGACTCCACAGAATTTTTGGGAAGGAATATGTGGAAAAGGCCTAAAAGTCTTAGAGTTAAGTTCCTCAGTGCCCTGCTACACTGCATTTTTTTCCATCATGTAGGGATAGAACTTGGATCTACTGTCATGCATTTGGATTCAAGTCCTCTTTGTGTCTAGAACACCTTCTTTAAATCATATATTTCAGCTGCGGCAAATATTCAGAAGGTCTAATGTTAGGGCTAAACTCAACTACAAGCTCAGCCCTGGTTTGTAATGGCCCTTTTTGGCTGTTCCTGACACATCAGCAGAAGAGCAAGTTCATTATCTCCTAAGAATGTCATTTCTTTGGGTACTGTGTACAGCGAGTGGGCACACTGAAGCCACAGAGCTTAATCATGAGCATTATATAAAATTGAATACTCTGTTGTTAGAAAACCAAGCTCTCTATATTGTTGGTTATGAAATTGCCCGGTATCAGACACTCTTCCTGCATTTGTTACAGTACAGTTGTCTGAAATTTTTCATATGGAAAGCTTTCCAATTGAAAGATACAGTTCTGCCAAAAAGCATTTTTAATGAAAAATGTCCGTTCCAATGGAAAAAAAATCAATCATTTAAAAACATTGGAGGACTTTTTTCTTTTCTTTTGGTTCATTTTTTAAGAAAAATGGAAATGAGGCCTTGCACAGTTATCCGAATCCTTGGCACTGTGGAGCACACTCTGCCCCCTAGGAAGACTTGTCCTTTTCCCATGAAAGGGAGGATATTTTTCTCAGGGTTGCCACTGACACTAATCGTCTTCCCAAAGTCACTGTTGAAACTGAATTGCATACTTTTGGAGTGTAAGCAGAAACATCTACTTACTCATATATTAAGCAATAAACAAATAATAACAATAAACAAATAAATGGCATTTGAATAGGAAATACACCCACTCAAGTCCTCTGCAAATGTGTTCAAAGGTAGGATTTTATTTTGAGAGCTTTCACAGTTGTGTTACCCAGGGAATTATGATGTTTGGCATTTGGAAAATATTCTTCCTCTTGAAACCCCCTACCAAAAACCAGCTGGTATATACGCAGTATCCCAAGTAAGGTAAGACTTTCAACTCCATTATATGACTGGGGAAACTGAGGAGCAGAAAGGTCTTAATGGCTTGCTGAGGTCCCCACTGTGAACATCTGTGGTGGATTGTAAGATTTTTTTATTTTTTTTTTTGCTCCCTATTCTAAAGTCAAATTATGAAACAACGTAACTTCTTTATGCCCCAAATGCTCAATAAGCAGCAACGAATTGAGAATGCAGCGACTTGCATTTTAAAGCTATGAGCTTAAATAGAGAAGCTTAAAAAGCAATTCTAAACTTAACTGAGGGTGATAACTAATATAAGGATTTGATAGCATAGAAATTATCACTGTTAGCTGGTCTCTCAGTTAAGCATTTCTCTATTAGTTATGTCAATGTTTGGTTCAAAGGAATTATGAAGACTGAATTGTGTTTTACAGTCACAGCATTCTTGAATAAGGAGGAAGGTTAGATACTGAGATCTTTAGACTTCCTGTAGTTTTCCACCAGTGTAAGAGAGCAGACACTGTGCCCGAAAGGCTTTTCAAACTGACTGCAGACTGTTACTGACTAAATGCTTGGTTTAATTTGTGTGCCATTCTCTGCGAACTGTCCTGATTCCAAATGGTATGAAAGAAAAATGTTAAGGTGCTGAGAGAGGTGACTAATTAACGATTATGAAAGAGAGATTAAATTCCAGTCAGCCTTTGTAAAGGGTTAAATGGCCAGATGAGATGTCCTCTCCTGTGAAAAGGTATGGAGCTGAGATGTATGCCCTGCAGCTTTTGTACTCAGTCTAAAGGAAAGCAGTTTTAAGGTGCCCCTAATTACTTGTCAATGGGGGATCCATATATCCCTTGATCAGCACCAAGATTTAAAAGGTATCAGGATTTTGCCCTCGTACACTGGTCTTGCAGCCTCAACACAAACTATCCTTGAGAGGATCGTAGTAATTCATCCCATTTTTTTTTTTTTTCTCTTTCTTTCTAAGTCTAATGCCAATTACATTATCTTAAACACTTTCAATTTTTCAATTTAAATGAAAAGAGGAGAAATAGCAACTTTGTAGGAATATTTCAAGGGGATTCTCATCCAATATAAAGACAATAGCAGAAGATGCTGATGTGTAAATTGTGGCCAAGAGGTAACAGAGAGAGAAAAGAAAGATAAATTGAAAAAAAGGTTTTCATAAAGCAGAGCACAAAGAACCTCTTTCTAATCTCACACTACTTTTACTCTGGTGTAATGAAATGAGGGCCCCTGTGCAAAAGTCAAATAACAGAGGAATAATGTTTCCTACTATGCAAAACAAACAGTGGTCTTCTGAGAAGAAAGCAAAATGAAAAGAGGGCAAGTAATAGAATTTCAGGTTTCCAAGCTGTCAAGAAGTGCCCTTTGATCAGTTTTATCAAAAGCTGCACTGATTGTCTTCAACTAGGGCTGGTTTTGAAAATATTAACCCTCCAGGGTTCTATTTTGTTTTCTACTAAATCTAAAGGCAGTGCAATAAAAGGGTCATTGGAGTTGGGTGTAGATAACATTTTACAGCCTGATCCTGTGGAGATGCCCGATTTTCTCAAGGTAATGCAGATCAAGGGTTCTTAGCAGCTTTCTAAAAGCTTAGGAAACATGTTTTCAAAACGTTGATCAAAATCCACCCCACTTAAAGTATTTAAATGAAATGGACGGATTGTCTTCTATTCCACCTCTGTAAGTTTTAAGCTGAAAAAATATAACCTCCAGCTGATTAGGGGAAAAAAAGTATGTTTCCATTTTGAATACACTTTGTGTACTGCTTACCCATCTCAGAAAGGCTAAAACAGAACTAGAGGTACAGAGATGGGTGACAAATAACAGAATTTCTTTTGTCCGAGGACAGACGAAATACATTAGTATTTTAAACACAGAAAAAAAAAAAAAAAAAAAATAAAAAAATAAAATAAAATTGTGAGTTGCATAGGGAGGGAACAAGAAACTGGTATTCACTTTCTTGTGATGGAAGAACAAGTCAATATCAAACAAAATTAACCAGTCTTCCCTTTTGCCACGTCAGCTCACATGGCTAGAAATATCTAAAGCACTGGATGGAAGTACTCTCAGGCTCAGGCTTCCCAAGTATTGTGCACGCTCACCCTTCCTTGCATTCTTGACATGGAACAAGTACCAGATCAGTCAAGTTATTCACAAGGGTGCTGTCTCCTTTTCTTACGTGACTGGCTGAGAAATCCATCTTCTTGGTAATGGGACTTGTCTCATAGTCAAAACCGTGGCAGAACAAGATCTTCCTGAGGCAAAAAAATATATATATATATACTATAAATTCAAGGCCTCCTATCCATAAAATGGAAATTTTCAGATGTACTGTGAAATCAAAGTTATCTCTGGCATGTATTTCATAGCTGAAGTAATTGAGTGAAGGTTATTCATTCTATGTGGAGAGTCTGGACAAGAACAGCCCCAAAGCAAATGAACTGGGACTTGACAGCGTCTGTGCAGACTTGAAAACAGATGTTCAACAGGACGTCAGGAGAAAAGAGATTGCTAATTCTATAGTTAAAAAGTGTTTTGGAGAAATTCAGAATGGAGATCATGCCAGCCTGCAGTCAGGAAACTCATGTCCTTGTTTCCATGATTTACACAAATGAGGTTCTCTGGGTCAAGATGGGAAAAGTTGTCTTACGATCAGAGAGCTTCAGCAACCTTCAGGGAGGGAAACCAGTCACTACACTGAGAAACTCCTTAAAGGCCTATGAGACTATTACTGAAGCTGATCTGTTCTTTTTTTTTTTTTTTTTTTTTTTTTTCCTATTTGTTACACTGTATATCCCACATACTGTTGTATTTGACTGTCTCATCTACAAAGCAACAAGCTTTCTGCTTGAATCAGAAAAAAATATACTGTTTGCAGACTGGTTTGCATGTATGCTTGAGTGACTGCTTGAGAGCTAATACTGTTAGTTTTGGTTGACTTAAGTTACACTGAAATCATTTTAACATACCTTTCAGTTAACCTAGTTAGCACAGTGTGGAAACTGTACAAGAATTCCTTTCATGTAAGTCTGTCCTTGGATAAAACTTGCATTTGGTTAGGAATAGTTTTTCTTTTTTACCCTAAAAGCTCATGCTTTTCCCCTCTTACTTTGCTAACAGGGAGCACCTGGTTAATGCTTTTCAACAGAAGATACCAGTTGCATATAAAGCCCTGTCTGCCTCACTAAGGGCACATCTGATGTTACTGTTTGAAACAATACATAAAGAAGTTCTGTGTCAGGACACTTGTTTTGGTAAGTGTTTCATGACAGCTGTTCTAAAGATCGCCACAGCCTTACGTCTCAAAGGCCTGGAGTATGTCTGAAATACCACTCTCAGCACAAGGTAAGTAAGGTGCTTATGTGCAAAAAGTGAAAATAATACCAACTCTGTTACGTTTCCTGTGCTGGGTGTTGTACTTTCTGAAGGGGTCCTTATGAAGTCAACTTTCAGGTCTAAATTTTCCTTGGGATTGCTCGGGAATTCTAATCAGGTTGTGATCTAACCCCCTCTGTTCCAAAGTTGCCTTACTCCTTATCTTTCGGTGGGTTTTCCTGCCTTTGTAAATGCTGATGTCAACTCAGCATGGCCATTCAAAAATCCTTTCCACCCAAGAGGTAAGGAAGGCTGGATAACAATAATTCCAGGGCTTCACCATACTTGCTATCTGGCCAAAAATGGATTTTTTTTTTCTGCCAATCCTTTTATTGCTTATATTGCAGAGTGATGTTTTTTAACATTGAGATTAATACATGCAGATTAGTGGTTCTATTTGAGCTAAAAGCAATGGTTAAAAAAAATAAAAATAAATCTGTTGAGGATATAATGGATTTGGTGGCAAATGCTTCCAGCTGTCTTTGAGGGACACCACAGAAAATAACTGTTTATTTTAATAACTGGAATTGTACTTCTAATAAACATCATCTTCAGACTTCTGTTGTGTTGTATATGCTGTTGTATACACTTATAGAAACAGGAATATATGTTTAAATTAAACATAATTAAGAAAGAAATGATGAAAATGTTATTTGAGGGCAGTAGTGTAAGTATTTCCTGGAAATTTTATAAGTCTTTCCTTTCAAATTTTAAAGTATTTCCATTTGGTGGAATGGTATTTACTATCACTCTGGAGTAAGGAAAAATCCTTAGAATTAGATGAGAATGATTAGGATGATGTTAATGACTTACTGCCAATAACAAATGGCTCTTTAAAATCCCATATGGAAAAGGACCAAATGTACAGAACTAGAATTTTTACCAAACCCAAATATTGACAAAAATACTAATATTTAGCATTTCCTAATCTACATTATCTAGTGTTCTTTAACTTATTTTTAGAAGCTGAAAGATTTTTCTTCATCTCCTTTTTTTTTTTTTTTTTTTGTGAGTTCTTTAAATCTTTTCATATCTCAGTTCAGCTAATATAACCCTTTTTCTCAGGATTCATCCTCTACTTTGAAAACTGTATCTTATTTCTTTCCTTCCCTTGGTGTTCCTCCATATATGCCTCTGTTGTGCATCAGCATTCTGAAACGGCTGGGAAAACTACCTTGAAGGCCTGAGATTGTTATACCGTTCCTGTTTGCATACTTTCATCTGGTGATGTCGCTTCCATCAACCTCACTGCATCAAGGTTCCTGATAAAAGTGAGAATTCTGAGGTTCTTATCCATCAATTTGAATATCTCAGTTATGAGAAATGCCACGATACAGGACCTACCTTTAGTGCTGCTAACAGATTTATACCACTTAACTATTTGTCTTCCTCTCTGCTTTTTCAACACAGACAAGGTGTTTTTGAAAGCAGCCATAAAGAAACACTTTTCTATAATTGTTTAGTCCCACAACTCGTCATAATAATAAGGTAAATATCTGATCATCTTTTTCACTTCAACTTAGTCTTCAGATGAATTTTTAGTTTCTAATTAGGTTTCAGGGATAGATATTCCTACACTCACTATTACTGCTTTTGGAGCAAACTTCATAATTATTACAAGAATTTTCAGATTTCCTTTTCAGTTGATCTCCCAGTTATGATTTGTCTATCCCTGGTGCACTGTGCTTAGCCAGTTTAATGAGAAACCAGAATTCAGCTGACAAAGACTGATCCTACAACTCGCTGAGAGTTTCTTCCAAGCATGATGACTGCCACCAATTTCATTAGGGTTTGACATTACTCAGTGTTTTCAGAGATTCTCAAGAGTCATTCTTTATTTGTGTTTATACCATATTAAAATAACTATTGTAATTCAAACTATTGTATAAATATCTGAGAAGTGTCAGTAATAAATAGTCCTAATTAGTACACAGAAATAAAGTAGTTTAATCTAAACTCCACGAGCACAAGAAACAGATGGGATTAAGTGCTAATAATTCTCTTTTTTAATAACAAGCTCTTTTTTTCACTTTTTAATATCTATCATCACAATTGAATTTTTTATTTTCCAAACATGTTTTCAGTGAATTGCAAGCTTCTTGGGAATGTAGCTCAAATTCTCCTAATGAAGATGTGGCTCTTGTTAATTAAATTAATCTATTTTAATTAATGTCTGTGCCCAGGAAGTGAAAACCTAAATTTGCTTCCTTCCTCTGTTCCTCTGGGGAACGTGAGCTTCTGTATACGTAAAGAGGATTTAGCCCTTTTGAACCGAACAAAAATGTTTTTAAATAGACCTACTCATAATAGTCTATTAATAACAGGTATTCAGTACAACATTTCTACAGCTCATCCACAACTCAAGTCTATGATCTGATTCAGTTAGTCCTATGTTTCCAAAGTGTGTTGGACTACCATGCATTTGCTATACAGTGCTATGTATTTGTAAAGTAGGTCATGTACTTCAGAAGAGCATCAAAATGATTTAATACATAATGGAAATATACAGTATGGCTGCAGAAAAACTGATTCTTATCTAGAAACTGCAATTGTGCACCCAGGCTGCAACAGTCCATAGATGTGCACACACTAGATCTAATCCATCTCAAATTTTTCTGTGCACACAGCCTGGCTGTGCCATGAAAGAGCAACAGATTTTTGCCTGGGCAATAAGCTCTTTCCCCAGAAGCTTCAGTCTGATTTTGCATATCTTAACCGATACTCACTGAGTCTGCCTAGGTAAACATAGGAACATATATGACCGTCCTAAATTAAACTGTAACTTCACCAGCAGAGTGCAGTCTCCCATTTTGTCCAGTGGTACATAATCACCCAATCCTGCCATCAAGTCAGAGGTCTGGGTGAAAATGAAAAAGTAATTTCATCATCGGTTTCTCATCCTTCAGGTCAATGAGTCTTGCTCCTCTCTCTCTCGCGCTATGAGAGCTGGACAGCATGGGGCTCTTTTATATTCTGAATTGTCACAAATAGCACTTAGTATTCACTAAAAAGCTATTGATCTCTCTCCCTCAAGTCCTAAACCTAGTTGTAAATCAGTACCTCACATTGAGTGAAGCACTGGAAAATAATAAGAAATACTGGATTTAACAGTTTCTGTGAAAAGATACTAGACCCCTTACCAGTGACCACTGCTGTTGACCTAATGTCCCATCAGTACTGCAGTCCACAGACAAGGCTCCTGGTTTAAAAGTGTTACTAGGTAAAAGGTTCGATTTCACCTTGTGCTTACATCCAAAATGAGATGATACTGTTCAGTGCTTGACTTTGTTTGAACTCCCATCTGGCTGGTAAACTTCAAACAACACTGGCAGCCTTCACAGATCTGATACGAGAGCGGATGTCAGTGCTGTTGTTCTGTAGGCACACTGTGGAGGAAGGAGGCATATTTTAGTGGTTTAGTTCAAGCTTGAAAGTGCCTAGGTTAGCAGAGAGGTTGCTTCACAGTTGTATCTGAGCTTTCAGGGATAGCTTCTTGAGCCTCCACTGGCTGCAGAAGAAACTTGCAGTCCTGCCTTTGTAACTGGTAGTTGCATGAAGCTAGATCCTTTCTTCTTATCTTCTTCCAGGAAGATTTTTCTTTTCAGGATGACTCAGATATGCTTTCAGAGGCTCTGAAGTGCTGACTCAAAGACTGGGGGGATCTCAGCTCACTAATTAAACAGTCTTGTTTTCAGACTATGTCCTTGTGACAGCACCTTAGGACCCTCAAGCTGCCTTTTTTTTTTTTTTTTTTTTTTTTTTTTTTTTTTTTTTTTCTCTATGTAGCTGATCTCAACAGTGCTTCGCCAACTTGCAAGCGCCATGTGCTAGTTCTCACTGTTCATTGCCCTACCTCTGGTTGATCAATCTCACCCAATCCTGGATTAGTGCACTGGTGAAGAGGTAGTTTGATAAATGCTTGTTTTGCTGTTGTCTGAAATCTGTCAGTGTGACCAGCATTATGCAAGGAAAGAACATGAAGTTTATCATTTATGCCTGAAGAAACTTCTTATAAGAAATCTAAGTTGGTCTGACCCAACTTTCTCTCTTTTCTCTTGTCTTCATGGCTTTCACATTCTGAACCTCTTTCAGCTGGGTGGCTTATATTAATACATCGCCTACTGATCAACTAGGGTGACAGGGGAAAAAAAAAAAAAAAAAATCAAAGAGAATGTCAGAAAATGGTGGCATAATTCTGTTCCCAGCTGGAGAACTCTTCGTCTGTCTTGTCAGAGTTAGAGACACGATATGGGTCACAGAGAACTCTCTATACTGACAGTTGTTACTTCTGGGATTAGATCGATATTTGTCTGTTTCCAGGAATTAATAGAACAACTGCCTGCAGGAATATATTGTAGAGGTAATTTTTCTATCAGTGCAGGATGCTTCTGAATTTAATTCCGCTCTTCAAGGCACCATTTACTTTTCTAATACTTAAAGCCACATGCACTACTCACAAGAAATCCTGCAGGTAAAGAGAAAACAGAAGAATACATGTTAAAGGATTAGACGTAATATGAATTGTGAAGTCTTATGTAAAACAGATAATCATATTTTTTGAGATGTTTTGCAAAGAAATTTTGCACTTGGCAGGGCATTTAAGTTACCTGTCACTTACACCTTGAAGATCAGCAGAGAAAACCTAATAATGCTTGCACTCTTAAGAATGATTGTCTTTGTAAAGTGGTTATCTTTGCAGCATTATACAAGGCAAAAAATGTCAGGTTTGTCATCTCCAATAGCTTCTTTATAAAGTGCAAGTGGCTTAATTTCAAAGGACCAAAATGAATAGAATATTTTATTTCTATTTCTAAATCCTTTTCTGCTATACTCTTTTTTTTTTTTTTTTTTTAAAAAAAAAAAAAAAGCCAACAGCCAAATGTTCTCTGCTGCTCCACAGCAATTTTGGGAACAAAAATTTGAAATCACTATAAGAACAAGACCAATGTAAACAGATAATGTCATCATGTCTCAGTGTATGGTGACTGACAGTATAGGTTGACTGCCAGCATTAACTGTTGTACATAGGGTACAGAATTGGAGGTAAAACTAGGCTCAGTTCATTGTTTTCCTTGGATCAGTCTTTTCAATTCCCTAACATAATGTCCCATTTTAAAAGATATTTTGCAGTTTGTCCTTGAAAATTGTTATTAATGGCCTTGTTATGCAGGGAGAGGATTAGTACTTATCTGTTTTATATTTATTCCAGTTTCTGCTTTAAACATTGCTTTGTGCAAATATACCATGACATTTAATTCCCTACATTCATATGTTTGACTTATTACATTTTTCACAAATACTTATTATGTTATTTCAGTCCTGCATGTTCCCTAGCTATACAATCTTATTTATGATTTCCTTTTTGTTCTCATCCAGTATAAATGCTAAAGCAAATGTGCAAGGCTAAGGAAAGGTACATTTGAACATGGTCAGTTAGTGCTGTGGTCTAAAGTGTCATAGAACAGGACCTGGAAGTCTTGGAGGAGTAATCAGTCCATGAAGAAAAATGTGATGAAATTCTACTTTTCTTCTTTGAATGCTCTCTGACCGTATCCTAACCTGAAAACAAGGTGTTTGCTTGTTGGAAGGTATAGTTAGACTAACATGTTGTGGACTAATTTTTTTACTGCTGGGCACCACTTCCCAGCAGAGCTTAATAGATATATCTTCTGTTGGTCTACTACTCTGAAAATAAAATCATCAAGTCACTCCCACAGGAAATGGTTATTTTTCTCTGTACTGTTAATGCAGTTATTTAGAACAACTAGGAGTCCGGGAACATAAAAACAAGGCTTAAATCTTTTGAAGTATTTAGGCAACAAAACCACATAGATAGTGGATTGCCTATCACGATGATCTTGGCTGTATCACTTTCTTAGGTAGTGTAATACAAGAATATTTCTGACTGTGTCTAGAAGAGCACAGTATGGCTGGATCTTTTTAGCAAAGGAGTACCTGCAGTTTCTCAACAGAATCCTTCTAGTAAAAACAAGGATCTGATTACTACATCTAAGACTGAGGTTTGGCTCACAGAGGTATGATAATTCCAAACCAGTGAAGCTAAGTGGAAAGTTGTGTAGAATTGTATAAGCACTGAAAAGATGATGAGAAACCCATGACAATAAATAATCTGTTCCACTTCAGTGATGGAAACCGATTTGAGGCATACCTAGAGAGATGAATATGATTAACAGAATTTCAGTTTCTTGTCTATTAGGAATCAAACTTTGGACTGACAGCCACTGTTTGATTGTTTTCAACTATTTTTACCATCTGATTAATGTCCTTTTTTTTATCCATTTAAATTTGCTGAATGGAAGCTTACAAGTCAGAGATTCTTCATCACAGAAGCAAATACCTTGACTGAAGATAAGATGATCTATTAGAGAAGAGCCATATCCAAAGGTAGCAGAACAGCTGTACTGAGTTTTTTCTAGCCTAATAGGGAATTGAATCTATTTCAGCCTAGGGACAAAATACTGCATCAATTGTGTTTGAAGAAATGACTGCAGAACATTTGCTACTATTGATCATTTACTGCTCCCTTTTCTGGCTTTAACACTCTAATGTCCTCTGTCTTGAACAGTGGGTTGTGTGAACAAAATGCACCTGAGTGAAGTTTTGCCAGTAACTTTTTGCACAGTGCCTTTTCAGAGTGCACTTATCATTATGGATATAGAGAGTAGAAAAGGAAAAAGTGGTGTTTGATACTAGTTCTACAGTGTAATCAGAGTTCAGATGTAAAATGTATTTTCCAAAAGAAAACAAATGCCAATTTCTAGTGGCCAGAAATTCAAGCACTGAAAGTTGAAATTATTAATTGTAATATAGAAAAAATGTCCCATTCAGACCATAGAAAATGAATAGTACCTTTCCCTGCCAGTACTCAGACAGTTTATCTTTGAATAGGAAGAAAATTATTTTCTCAGGGGTGATCAAATATTTATATTACTTGCATGTGTTTCCCCTATTGATAGTAGATGATCACAGAGGGCAAAGGTGAACAAATGGATTAAAAACAATACTGCACAAGTAATGTTGCATGCACTAATGTTGCATGCTTCATTGCATCTTTGGTTATTCATTCTTTACACCAGTCCTCTGGGACAAAATCAATGAGACATTTTATGTTATGCTTCAAAGTCGTCATAATTGTTTGTTTGGAAGCAACATTTTTTTCCCTTTTGTCAACCAAGCAATTTGCTGAAGTACTCAATTCTATAACAACAGTCAGGAACAGAGCCAGAAGCTTTTTAAAAATAATAATTTGAGGAGGGAAAAACCCAACAGCAACAAAACCCTATGCTGAAGTGCTGGCTTGTTTATAACATGGAATTCTCCCCAGTGGGGAATTATAATGCGAAAAAAAATTCCCAGTAGCACTTCCTCAAACATCAATTTAAGCATTATTTATAATATCTGTGTGACAACAAGGTGTCATTGCATAATTAAAGCACCTCAGAAGATGTGTACAGCAAGACATCACACTGTCAATTAGCCGCTTGAGTGGTAAAGTCTCCACATAAAAGTTCTGAATGTTATGTTATTTCTTATGAGAAGAGCAGCACTGTGCTTGACACTTTCTGCCTTCTCAATGGGTTTTGCTCGTGTTTTTTTTTTTTTTTTTTTTTTTTTTTTCCTCTCCCACTATATTGCCTGAATTTGTGCTTTTTCTAAATGCCTGAGTCGTTAAGAACTACCATTTAAAAATGACTAGTATGATCAGTATGATCAGTATGGTATTTGTATCTGCATCAACACCCAGAAGCCTTGACAGAGGTTGCAGAGGCAGTGGTTCCAGACATTGTACAAAACACTTGATAATGAGCTTCTCTAGTGCTTTTCTTAAGATGTCAAAATGCTTTATTGTCAGTCCCGGTCCATCTTGCATGTGTGGGAACGGAGGCACACAGTAGTGAGGTGCTTCCCTGTAGTCGGCGAGGAGGCCAATAATATCAGTCAGGGAAGAAATGAGGCTTGAAAATCTGGCAAGGCTTTGCCCATGCCGTCATGTCCAAAATGCTATAACATGAAGCTAGGAAAAGACACCTCTAGTCTATCTCTGCCGTCCATGACTCTAAACCAAGGCCTCCTCACTAATTAGGAGATTATTCAGAAATGGCTATAACTGAAGCATATTAAAAAAAAAAAAAAAAAAAAAAAAAAAAAAAAAAAAGGGCAGAAGTATATTGTTAACATCCCTCTGTCAGAGTAAGACCCTCTGGGGATGCTACTTGGCTGCTTGTAAGTGTATTTAACATAAAGCAGAGATGATTGAAAAAATGTAGCTTGTAGCTCCCTGGGGCAGTTTGCCATTCACAAGGATATAGGACAGTGAGCGGTACTGGAAGGAGATACTGCAGACAGCCTTCTTCATGATGGCCCTGCAGGCAAGAAAAGGCTTGTGTATGCTCTGAATATGATTTGATGATTAGATCCTTTAGCACTTGTCAAAGCCATTTATTTACAACTCTTATTAAATTATTTTTTGTGCTCTAGTATGAAATAGTTTTTTTCTTAAGATTTGATAAGGTGCATAAAACTGCAGTGCATTTTAAGCACTGCATAAATGAAGAGACAGTGGAGCTGTAAGGCCAAATTCATTAGTGGCATTCTATCGAGTTCAGTGGGCTTATCCCATGGATGAAATTTGCATGTATTCTGTAAAATAGGTAAGTATTTGACTAAAATTAGCCAAATCCTCCAGAGCCTAATGGAGCGCTTATAGGCTCTGGCAACTTAACCCAATGTTTAATTTGCACTAATCTAGCCAAGACTGCAGAAGCATGAAATATACTCTACAGGGAGAGCACTGCTCTTTGAAGTTAGTGGCTTAATTCCCATTGTCTCTGATGGGAGCAGGACTAGGTTTTATGTGGCATTTACTCCTGTTATTGTAGACAGAAATCTTTTCTACATATGAATTAATTTGGTCTGTATTGGGGGAAATTCCAGTCTTCAGAATTTACTAAAATCTCGTTAACTTTCAGGAGAGCCTTCACAGATATGCTTACAAGTTCTATGTATTTTCCATGTAGACACCATGGACTGAAAAAGGTGTGTGGTGTGTGTGTGTGTGCACACATGCAGACAGCTAACAAGCTAGCTAGCTAATAGCAGTGGAAAGAAAAATGAAGAAAAGAAAATAGCTTTTTGTATAGCAATGTGAAGTCAGTTGACACATAATATTTTCTTTTCTTTTTTTTTTTTTTTTTTTTTTTTGAGGGAGATTCTGTACCATTAATTCAAAATGGATTATTTGATTGTGTTCACCTTCTTTCAGATGCTCACAGCTTTGAGGTCAACTTATCCTCTGCACTGTGATGGTCTTGGGCAATGATGCGGTGATGTTGCTGGCTGCAGCTGTCCCAGCTGGGCAAGGGTCTGCAGCCAGCAGCGGGCAGCTGGGAAGTGGTTATGGAGCACTCCGGTGTGCAATTCCTCAGCCAGATAAGTGACTGTTTCAGTTTATCCTTTTGACAAGAGCAGAGGTTTTCTATTTTAGACAGTCACAAAAGGTGAGCACATAGTGTTTAGGGGAAAGGCAGCTCAAGCAGTGATCTGGGCACCGAGAAATAGGGAAAAGGAAGAAAAAGTCTTTGAAATGATCCCACTTAACCGTCAAATAACTATTACCATGGCACAAACCCAAATTGATATGCTACCTCCACAACACTTTGATTCACTCTTGCAGCCAGGTGCAGAGAGTGCCTGTAATAATACAGGGTGTTACAACAGAGAAGCACATAGGGGGGCAGACAGGGAAGACAGTAGTCAGAAAGCAAGCTGTCTGCTGTGCAGGCAGGGCATATACTTCAAACAGTAAGGAAATCTTTTTCAAGGAAGTTCTTGTCAGGAGCTACACAAGAGTTCCCTGTGATGTTAATGCCCACTGTTACTACTCTCTCCCACTAAAAAGAACTTTTGTCCTGGTGAGGCGACTTTCCCCATGATGGGGTGACAAGCTATCCCTGATCCTTTTTTGTTTTATTCCAGTTACTTGCAGATTCCCTGCTTCTCTAACCCATGGTGACTGCTTCTTTGACTTGAAAGTTCACAGTGGCAGAGCCACTAGCCTCGCTTTACAAGTGCAGAGAGGCACAGGAGGAGTTTATTTTAGTCCTAAGAAGCAACATAAATTCACACACTTTGATTCTTCCCCTTAAAATCTATCTGAAAGCTCAAACATCCAGCAGGCCTGTATATAAGGAAGAGGGACTGCTGTTTTGTTTTCTGCATCTTGGTTTCAGTCCTTTCTGTTAGTGGATACCAACAGCAATCTACTACTGGAGGAATCACTGCAGCTTTTAGATGCAATTTCCCAAGCCTCTTACCTCTAGGCTACATTATTATATGCCAGTATCATCTGTTAGTCCAGCAGTTTCTAGTATTTACCTTAACAGCTCTCAAGTCACACCTGCCTTTCTTATACCTGAGGTGCAGCTCAAGGCAGGTGAAGATCAACAGAAAAATCCTTAAGCTCCTCTCTTTCCTCCCTCTGACTGCTAACCTAGCATGAGAAGAGTTGATGTGGAAATGGATGAGGCAAAGTCTGACTCAAGAAAACACTGTGGGCAAGTGATAGGGGAGATGTGACTGTGGGAATGCTAATGTATCAGCCCCACTCTCTCACTGGTACAACCCTCATTGCACTGAGAAAATTGGTTTGTATTTGATTCTGCTGATGTAGCAAACCAAAACAGCAAGTCAATTTATGATAGAGGATGGAAAAAAGAAGTGACCTGGTTTACTAATCCCAGAAGAGACAGGACTATATTAACCAAACCTGCAACCTCCATGAATGAATCAATTTAGTTCTTACACCCTTATCTTGATTTTTTTTTTTATTTTTATTTTTTTTTTCCTTTGGACTCTTACAGTCTGGGTTTGCGCATACAGTAAACTTCCATGGTATTCAGATACTTTGTAGGATTTCCACATGAAAATTGGAAAGGATTCTAGACAGGATTCCATTCTGCTCCTTTAAATCTTCACAGATGATCCAGATTTCAGACAAAATTTATGGCATGTAGTCAGGGTAGCTGACTGATCTTTTTTACGGTTGCATATTCTGAGGCACTTACTGTATCTCAAAGCATTTTAAGAGATGGAGGCATTTATCAGAGTACCTTTAAGAAGATTATAGCTACAGGAGAAGCCCTTTAATTGGGAGATTGCATAAGATGATATTGCATCCTAAATGCACAAGAACAAAAAGAATAGAAATAAAGGAAATAACCTGCAAAATGAAAATGTCATGAATAAGAAAGGAGCATAATTAGATTATAGCTGTATTTCATCTTAACCTTACCAACATTTAATCTTGATATCACGATTTTTACACTAAAATGTTTAGTCTTGGGATTTCTCTGGCACCTTCTCATACACATTTTCTATGTTAAATTATATATAAATCAGGTCAGCTTGGGGTTTCTGGGATTTGAAGAACTGGGATTGCTTTAACTGGGATTGCTCAGGTTAACCCCATGGAAAACATTAGGGTCAACCAGTCCTTATCCCTTCCTCTTTCATTCTGAAGCAAGTTACTGTTGAAAACTTGGACTAAACTTCAGGAACAAAACACAGCTTAAGCCAGCCTGAGTCCCACCTAACTTCAACAGCAGCGTAACTCTCCTCTGTACTTCTCTGCTTGGCAGCAGGCAAATGCCACCTTAGCAAGGCCCAGCCACTGAAAGCATTTATCTCTACACATGTGTGGCCCCCAATTAAAAATGTTGTCCCCAAACAGATTCCAAATAATATATTCAAAAACCTCCCCTAACTGTACTTGTAAAGGGGCAAAAATTGTCTACCAACTGCAGAAAACACACTTTCACCTTCATCATTGTAATTAATCCCTGCAGAGTCTCACAAAATCTCGCCTTTATCAGTATTATGATTCCTACTGTGTGACTGTAGCAAGGTGCTTACCTGTACAATTATTCTGCACTAAGTGACCAGTTCTGCTGGAAAGTAGGACTAACACTTTTTCAGTATAAAATGGCCCTAGCTATTCTTTGGATGTTGTTATAAACCAGAGTCCTGAAGAGGCTAGCTGTACTTGGGTGACTGACTTTGGACATCAGTGGCAAAATGCTGGGAATCTGAGGAATAAGACTTCAGTTTAAAATACAAATGATTGTCTCTGATTTTTTGCAGCACAATACTTATTGTGACAAATAGGTTCAGCCATGCAGATTATTTCTAGGCACTTGCAAATTTTCCTCACCTAAAATAATTTAGTGCTGCAGAAGGAATAGACATTTCTGCAGACTTTTTATTGTTTTAAAATTTTAGCATTAGGGAATTATCATTTTTACTTTAGGACAGTGCTATGTCTTATTTTGTGCTGGGGAGAAATTCCACCCAAGGAAAAGTAATCTAGGATCTGGCACCAGCGAGGATGACTCAAAGACACTATGAAGGGAAATAAATAAATAAAATGCTGCAAGGCCTGCAGCTAAAATAAGCTGACTCATTGCCTTAAAGCCATATCACCTCCAAGGCATAGTGATTAGGTGGACAGACCATGCGTGTACCAGGGAAATGTATTGTTCCATTAATTAAAAAACAAACAAACAAACCGCACTCAAATATTGCCCCTAAAGAACATGTATGCATATAAACCCCTGGATTAGCCTTGGTGACTACATGGTCACTTGAAGGATCTGATTTCTAATACTGTGAGAACAGTCTGAGAGAGTAAAACTCATTAGTGATTAATTTTAAAAAAATATTTATTTCTTTCACATGCAAAAATACAATGTTGTATACACATTTATTGTACTGACTGTACCAAATATGCTAATTCTGACTTTCTTCAAAAAACAGGTATTCCTGAAATACCCATGCACTCCTTTATCCATCATGTAAGAGCATGAAGGGTCTATTCTTAACAGAAGTAGAATTTTACACTTGCCCAACTTACATCAGTTCAAATGGTAATTATCTCACAAAAGCTTGTAATATATAAGACCAAACAGAGCACCAAATCCCTGCTGTTTAGACTGTCTTGGTAACGTGGCCTAAGACTGTTGGGAAGTTTTCCAGCAGGCCCATGAATTTGCAACTAATACAAGTTTGATGAATGCCTTTTAGCCCCAATTTGCTTTTATTATCATCATCATCCTTGACAGGTACTGAGTAGTGTAACAGAGAGAATGAATTTCCAAATTCCTAGCTTCTGTGTCATCTCCGTGGCACAGCTCTAGGTCTCACTCATACAAATGTACAAAGCACATTTTAAACAAGTACATGGGAGTTTTTTTTTTTTTTTTTTTTTTTTTTTTTTCTGGAAATTTTTAAATAGTTCAAATCAAATTGAAAATAGTAATTTATGTAATACTTAATCAGAAAGCAGATTACATCATTCACAAAAATTAACATCTAATGAATATGAACATCATGTCTGTTCTCAGTCAGTGTGAACAGTCATATTCAGAAATGCATGCTGCAGAAATCTTAGATCTGAAATATTTTCTAGCTTCTGTAGCTCTTAAAATGATGCCCCAAAAATATACTGGAATGTGTGATTTTGTTGCAGGAGCTTACCTTAACAGGATAACATTGTCTGAGAATGTCAGTGATTGTCACCAATATTGTCCTTACTTTTGTGTCACTGAGAGCAACGAGAAACAGAAAGTTACAGAGATGCAGACAAAGACTGAAATCATTCCTTTGTCAATCTTGCCTACATTATTGTGTTTTGACCTGGAAAATAGTTTCACATCAATTAGCCCTTTTCAAGATTTGGAAAACACTCTCCATCCATGTTGTTTTCCTGTCATACTTCAAAGAGTCACAGGAATTTGCTTTTAGTGAGTTTTTAGGTAGAGGAAAAAAAAAAAAATCATTTTATGTGAAATTACAGGGTTTTGCAATCAGTGAATGTTCAAGAACTTTGGAAAGGAAAAGGATGCTTTGACTTATTGAAACTTTTGTGCAAAATATATACGTTATCTGGGTATATATGTGGAAGTGGCACTTGTTTATTTAATGTCTTTCTGTAAAAGTAAGTGAGATACTGGATACTTGCTTCCTCTAAGTCTAGATTTATTTAGTTCACATTTATCCTACTGAAGCTATTAAAAGAGTATGTTTAGGAGTTTTTAGATATATCACAAATGCTCAGAGTTGTATTGTTTAGGACCCTGTTGGATGTCTTAAATTCAAATAAAACTTTTCTGAATTTTCTATTTGCGTAGAATTCTCACAAGGCAGCTATTGGAGCTGGAATAAAACAAGTTCAGTACTCTTGAAACTGAACAAGACAGGACCTGTGAGCTAGTCAGTATGTATAGCAAATGGTAGGAAACTTAGGAGGAACACGTGACATCTCTTAAATTATGTATCAAATATGCATGTTGTGTAAAGAAAATACTTCCTTGAGAGAATGCTTAAATGATGCTATTCAGCCTTTGGCCTGCCACCTTTTTCTTTAGCTCTGCCCTTTAAAAAAACTCTTAATAAAGCTTTTCCATTATTAATTATAGTCATGAGTCTGCAAACCAAAGTGTTCTGGTTAGTGAACTTTTTCACAAAACTTCTGGGAAATCTCAATATCTTCCACCCGATATCCTTCCTAATGCCCAGTGCTTTGCAGATTTAGTATTAAGTGATCAAATAGCAGCCCAAAGCCATTCAAGGTAATTGAATCCCATGATTTGGGACCAGGTGTACAAAGATGTTCAAACTAATTATTTAATAATGAAAACAATAACCAGTGTAGTTAAATCTCTTGCTGATTTTCTAATGTTTATTAATTTAGGCACCTGTGTCTTCTGCACCACTTTCTTTCAAAATACTTACAAGGATATGAACAGCATATAAATTTACAATGAATGTGATTACCTTGATACACACTCTAGGTGCTTAAGTGATTAGAAGAGCATTAGTATTTTAATTGTTATATAGATTCCATTCTTGTGAGTCTGCTTATGACATAGCTGTTTAAGATCCTAGGTAGACATCAAAGTGCAGAATTTTCATTAAAAACTCACTCTACCATTTTCCACTACCGCTTTACATGGCCTCGTTTAGGAAGTATCACAGAATTTTTTCCTTTAAAATTCAGGCAAATAAAACATTCATAGTTAAGATAAATTAAAAACATCAACACCAGCACCTTACCAGCAGAAAAATCATTTGCCCTTTCACTCATGTAATTTTACTTCATTCTGTTGCGTTTATGCTAACAGCATTGAAGAACCATCTGAGAGAAGGGAGGTTTATAATTAATATGATAAATCAGCAAGATAATTTATTCCAAATCAGTTTGTATCTTGTTTTCCAAAGGCTGTATGGTAGTGCAGATGTTAAACCTTGCATGTTTCTTTTCCCTGCCCTTTCTTCATATAGCTATCTATAACGTTCTAATTACCTTCTATACCTTCAAGGCAATCCACATTATGTTATTTTATTTAGCTAAAGCACCTGCTTAAAAAAAGCAAACTGGAAGTGGTAGACGTGAAACAGTGTAGAATGACAGCAAGATTAATTCCCCCCCCCCCCCCCCCACTACGTTCCCTGTGACTAAATAATAACTACTAGAAAGAAAAGTTTTACAAGAGGGAGTTACCCATTACTTTTTATTTGGTCCCAATACTGCTAATTAACAGCAGATATGAGGTCTTGTAAAGGTGTTAAAAATCTAACAAAATCTGGTCTGGGCTTCTATTCTTATTCTACGAGCAGAATTCTTATTCTACTATGAAATGGGCTGCTTTAGCCTTAGAGTCATAAGGAAGAAGTATGAATTTAGCAGAATAACAACACGATTTATCAGCATGAACAAAATAAATCGACAGTATTAACTGTATCATTCCAGCAGTCTACACAGCAGTCCTAATGCCTTAACAGAATGTGTGAAAGTAAATGAAATGGCAGCATGATTACACTGATTACAGTGGTTGCAAATATGTTAGGCTACATTCATGCTTCAGTGCGGCTGTAATTATACTTCAAAGAAATGCTGTGCACAGGCTGCTTCATTCTTATGGCATCCCTGCTGTTTGTTTCCTCTTATTTTGTTCTTAGCATCATAGGTCCTAGTCCTGCAGTCACTTACTCATAGGTGTAACTGTCTTTGTTTCACTGGTGGAAAAAAACACATTTTGTTCATATCAGTAGTACTGGATGTAAACTCTTCCAACTCTTGCATACTGCTACAGAAGTGCCATCAAATGACAGGTTTTGGTATGATTTAATACCATTTCTAATCTCCTGTAGAGTAACCCTACTGAGCTTTCATTAAACTGGTTGGTAAAGAGTGTGGGGAATATGGCTACCTGATATCAAACAGTTCTTCTCCATCTTGCCCCTAGGTATTAGTACTGAACGGAAGAAATCCAAACCTTTGTGATTTGACTTTGATTAGTGCTGCCTCATGCTGCAAGCAGTACTTCAGGAAGAAAGCTGAATTTATTGCTGTTTTTTCTCGCTTCCCATCGGCAACGCATGGCAGCACCTAGCCTAAAGCTGACCATTATATTTCATTTAAGAAAGAGGTATAGAAAAGAAAAATACATTTTGATGTGTCTGCATTTGTCTACACTTCAAAGGCACTGGTATTTTATAGCCAATTTTTTTTCTTCCCCCCCCCCCCTCAGATAACGATGTGATCCCATCAAGACGGAGTAAGGGGGCAGAGCATGCTAGTGGCTGGGGGACAGGAGGTGACCATTAAGTCCTCTGACTTCTCCTCAGTGTCTCTTGCTTTCCTGCAGATAACTGCTGCTTTCCTACAAATAACTGCTGGCAATGGTAAGGTAGTGTACCCTTCGCTGCCTGGACTTTTTTTTTTTTTTCTTCTGTGGTGTCTCACTGTGATTTGCAGAAATTTCTGTGTATCCCACAGCTGAGCACATCTGAATGCTCCTGGTGTGGACCTCAAGCAAGTTTAGTTCTGACACAGTCTCAAAGTATACTGTACAGCAAAAAAAACAAAATGAATCAAAACCAAAGAATCCACTTATAACAAAAAATGTATTTATTTGTTCCTTACCAAGCAAAATCACATCTTAAGCTCTGCTCTCCTTAGGACTGAAGTGCTGCCAGAAAAGAACTAAGTACTATTGTTGTGGTAGAGGAAAGGAGGTTGGGAATGCTGAAACCACAGAAGGGATGAAGAATCAAAGCAAGAAACACCTGGGATATTGTTGTGACCTTGTATTTCTGGGGAGATGCAGGAATCTGAAACAGTAGTTGAGAAACAAGCTGTCTGTTTTGAGAGGAAGATGGGGCAACCGCTAAACTGGACACACTTTGCTCTCTTATCTGTACCCAGGTTCAGTAACTACAGTGGGGTTTTACCATGTACTCACAGTGACTTTGGCCCATTTCTATGCATGGATGTGTGCACACGTGTTTCACAGAACTGCAGCTCAGACAACCAGGATTTTCAATGTCCGCAGGCAGCAGTCAAACCAGGTGATCCAAAAACAAGTCTACAGCTTCCTCAGTCAGGAAGAGGGGGGCTAAGTATGTCTTAACTGAAAGTCACTCTTTGCTTGTCACACACAGTGATATATGAAGGCAATCGCTTCAGTGTGCGTTTAATTACAGTATTGTAATTAGCAGGTTGCAAGAGCAGATGCAGAGGGTCTTTTCATAGAGCAGACTCTGATAGGCCATGAAAACACCTCAAAAAGAAAAGGGCAGAGCAATGTCACATTGTAATGCAGCTCTTTGTGCCTGGAAAAGAGGGTTAATTAGCTGATTGCTCCACTCTTCATCTTCATTTCTTACAGTGGAGGGAACATGATAGGAAAGGGACTAATTTATCTTCATGAGTTTTTAGAATTAGCAAATAGCACCCACTCTTCATTCAGCCTGAACTGTTGCTGCGCCTGATGCTGGGGCAGGGCCCAGTGAAAAGGGAACAAAAACTCCTCAAAGATCTTTGTTCACCCTGAGGAAAAGGAGAGAGATATGCAATATTTGAGAGGAGGTCACCATGGCAACTAGAACAGTCCTTCCTATCATTTCTCATCGCGAGAGAGCAGCGATGATTTTGGGTTAATGCTGCATGCGGGGACTTGTAAGTCACCTGTACTTCCTCAGCACCTATTAACCAAGTTCATTTTTCAAAGTACCCCTTAGTGCTTTGTGGCAGCAAATGGCAGTGAGGTTACCCAGATCAGCTCCTTTTCAGCTGTGGGTAACTCTGCAAAGGTTTTGAGGGTCAGTCAAGTTCAGAGCTATTTGACATGGAAATTGTGTCACTGCCTAATGACAAGCAAGGTGAGGATTTTACACTAGATTAGATGTGGTTTGAAGTCCTTTAAGAAAGCTACGATCTTGGTAGCTGTGGGAAAGGGAGTACAGCAATGCTCATGTTGCAAAGAATGTCAAACAAAAAACTGTTTTTGTTGTTGTTGTTGTTTTTGTTGCTTTCGATAAACAAAGAGATCTAAACTAATCTTTTTCCTCTTGGGAACTTCACACCTTGTTATGTTCCTTAACTTATATTATTATTCAAGTTAAGTACTAGGTCCTAGATTTTGTATTTATTGAAGTTATCTATTTAAGGGATTAAAGTGCACAGTCTTTTTAATTGTGCTTGCAGAAGTCAGTACAAATTACACATTTAATTATTGTGTACTTAAAATCTGATAATCATAGAAAATCAAATACACAGCTTGGTTGATTCAGAAAATATTTTTAATAGGGCACTATTAAATTATAGAGTTAAACATTATTAGATATATTTATTCATGAGAGATAATTTGATATGTAACAAAATAAGCCAATACATGGTGTAACCTCTTGCAGTCTAATTTTCATGGATGAGCTCTTGCATATTTAATATCCTTTGAGGATATATTTTAACCTAGACTAATTACTGCTTTCCTCTTATTTCTGTTCAGTTTGACATAGACATTTGGCTAAAATAATGTAATATTGTTATTACTGAGCAAATTAAGTAAATCTAGCTTATTTAATTTAGAGCCATTGTTTACACTGTAAATGGCCTGATATACGTTATGACAACATGCATTGTACATTAAAATAGCTACAGACAGAAGAAAACTAGTATGTTAAAAATAATCTCTGTAAAACAATCTTACGTTGCATGATGAACACCATCAGGAATATTTTCTAATCTTTAAAACTGTTTTATAATACTGTTTCTCATATCATCCAGGTACATTTATAAAGAGGAGCAAAGTAAGAATTTAATGGTGATATAAGTTATTATTACATTATTAAGACAATTAAGCTTAAAAGACTATCATGATACCTAGGGAGCTTGTCAGAAACTTTCAAGAGAGAATACCTTAGCACAGAGATTTTGTACTTTAAAATAGGTTAATTAATTTAGAGCCTGTGTCATGGCTTTGATATATACATTCTGTGTCTGAGAAAATTTTTAATGAGACATGTCTTAATTTTGTTCTCAATGACATCTTTGTAAAATGCACTGGCAGGTCAGGTTACATGTTTATACATTTTGGTATAATGCCAGTAGTGTCAGTTGGTTTAAACAGATCAGCTTTGCTTTGCTTTGCTTGGTCCATCAGTCAAACATCTTGCAACATTTTGCTTTGTTTGGTTCATCAGTTTTTTAGGATACTAAACTTTTAATAGGTCTTCTTCATATGACAATATTTTACAAAATAATAAATATGAAAAATAGTTAAAGAGAAAGCTTACATTCATGTAACTTTAATTTGAATTTGTTGTTATGGTTATGATAAATACTATGAACTGAAAGTTTTCTAGAATTCAATGCCATATAGTAATCTGAAAGATAAAATATATTTTAATCATGTCATAAAACTTTATTAAAATTTTTCAGGTTTATTCTCTTCTTCAGAATTCCTACTGTATTCATATCCTTACATATGTTAGATGTGATACAAAGGTTACTATATAAAGGTTGGAATCTTGGTCAGTCTTCTATGAATGCTTGTGATTTTCAATGTCCTATAACAAGACACAGACTGAACACTGTACTCTATCAAAATAAGACATGGAAACAGTTTTTGCAAAACCATCAGGTAGTGCTGGAAATGTTTTATGGGCTCATTCAGACTGAAGTGCAATAAGGTCCATGGATTAAGAGAGGAAAAGTGTTTGCGAAGACTGCCATCAGTTGATCAGTTGTCCTTCCAAAAATTAGGCTAGAGCCAGAAAAGGAAAAAAAAAAAAAAAAAAAAAAAAAAAAAAAAAAAAAAAAAAATATTTAATATTAATTTCCTGTCTGTTAATACAAGTTTGGAAACTCTAGGTGTTGAATTTCACAGGTGTATTATCATTAAAGAGCAATTATATATATTTTTTACATATATATATATACATGTTTAGTATAGTAGCTATACTACTATGTTTAGCTCCTATACTACATGTTTAGCTCCTAGTTATTGTATTTTGGCCTTCTGACACCTGTTTATGATACCCAGGTTTAATTTATGATGTTCATGCCCAATTCATAACAAGATGTTTTGAATGATTTAGCCTGTTAATGAACAACTGCCAGTCTTTTCTCAAGCCATAAACATTTATCCTGTTCAAACTGATATTCTTGTTTGTCAGAAACCTTGTAATGAGCTGAGATTACCTGTTTTTTTTTGTTTGTTTGTTTTGGTTTTTTTTTCAATAAAAGCAACTCAGCCATTCCTGACAAAAATAAATAAATAAATAAATAAATAAATAAATAAATAAAAATCCTCAAATGTATAACCAGTGACTAGTTATAAATGAAAGTTTTCAAGATTAAACTAGATTAGGAATACATTTAAAAACTTCCATTGCTCTACAGATTGCATAGAAATTTCTTCTAATAATTAATTTAGATGACTTCATCATCGTGATATCCTCATGGGGCTTGATAGGAAAATCACCTCCCATCCTGGTGCATTGTGTCTGGTGGATTGCTGGTGCTCTCAGGTTGCTCTGATTTGACCATAACAGTAAAAAACAAACAAACAAGATGTGAAATGAATCAGCTTGCCAGAGGGAAGCCCCATTGCAGGAAGGTTGAGGCCAGTGGTGTACTGATAGAAATGTCACTGCCACAAGTGAGAGTAACCAAACTAACTATGCTATTTTTACAGATTCAGTCACTAACTTCAGCACTAGTGGAAATCTACTGATGTGTTAGAAGTGAATTATTTATTCAGCTAAATATCCCAAAATCTCCTGGCTGAAAAAGAGACAGACTTGTCCTGATCTGACATTATTTGTCTGTAGAGGCCGTCTGTGTTCTGAGTGCCAGAAAACCTGCTGAGTGCTCATGTGAACTCAGCCAGCTATGAACTAATACTGATACCAAATATACTTTTAAATCTATCAGCTAACAAGAAAGTAAAATTTTTGTAATTCATAAGGATGACACTCCCTTTGCAATTGTTTGCTCAACTATTTTTTGACTGGTCTGCTCGATGGACGCAAGGAGATGGAAAACTTCATCTTTCAACATGAAAGAATACCAATGCACTGTGAAGAACTGTTTCTAGCTCACTTCACTGTGTTACTTCACATTGCTGCTAATTTCCTAAAACTGGCTACCAGGTCAGCTTCTACTTTGTTTGATGATGCATGTCATGGTATCTGGAAATGCTCAGCAATGTGCTATGGGCATTGGAGGATTTAGGAAACCAAAGCCCATCTTCTACAAGGAAATTAAATTACATTCTTATATAAAAGTTTTGGAAACTTTATATTGCTCTGTTTTTATTACCTCTATGCCTCATTCAAAGTGCACATGTTATTTCTTCCTAAAGTAGCTAAGCTGGTAAAATACATGTTATTCCACATGGATCTTTTGGGACTGGCAATCAGCCATTAATTACAGAGACCCAAAGCATATTATACTTCATTTCACTGATAACTTGTGTGAAGCAACATCAAAATTCAGAAATATTTGGTAACATTTTCTTACGGGTATTTGGCACCTGGTTTTATGAATTAGTATACTTAGCAAGTCATTTTTCCTTATATCTACTAAAAATAACAACATGAATTCTAAGGGGTTGTCAACGTATTACATCCCGAGGGAGGATTTTGCTCTTCTCTCATTTATCTAGGCATGTGTAGAGGCTTTTGACCCATTTAGCATAGATAAATGACCCATGATGTGAAATTTCCCAACAGTTTAATAATGCATTTAACTCAAAGTGACACTTGCTTGCAGCTGCCTTAAAGCAGTTTCCAGGCTATATATGTCTCTTTGAAATGATGTATGACAAGTAGGAAAGCTTCCTTGATAGAACCCCAAATCCCATGGGTGAGTAACAAGAAAATCCTTTTTAGATTGCCAGCAGCAAATTTATACTTTGCAAGACTTTATTTAATTTTATCTGTTTTTCAATATCATTTACAGTTATGACCATTAGTCTAAAGCTCACAGTAACTTCTATACAAATTATTTTTTCCCCACAGTAGTGCACTGTAAAGGCTTTTATTGATCCCATTTTTTTTTTTTTTTTCACAAAATACCAGAAGTAAAACCCTTGTCTTACTCCTGAAAATGTTTTTGTAATCCTTGTTCTAACTTAGCTGTATCAAAATTATATTACTTCTGAAACCCATGTAGTGAAACAGAAAGCTACGTTCTGTATCAGCTTAAAATCAAGAAACTTTCTAAACAAAACTCCCTTATATACTTGAAGACAAAAGTGTGAATTATAGTTCTTAATTTTTACTTGCATAGTTTTAAAGCAGTTATGATTGAATGTAGGGAAAGATCTTTATTAAATCTGCTTCTTGTGTAGTGAACAATTTCCCATAATACATTTCATAATATTAGCAAGATTTTAAAAAGCAAGAAAGAATAGACTTGAGAATTCAACCAGTTTGAAGAAGACAATCAAATTTATTATTTAATAACATTTATTTATAGTAGTAAAATAGAAGACAAGCAATCAATCAGAATCGGATCCTGTATTGTCCTGAGTCATTTAGCGTACATAAATGATGTAGTGTCCCAGAAGTCTACAAACAGAAAACCAAGTATCTGTCAAAACCAAAAGAACCCCCCCACACACACAAAAAGAAAAGAAAAGAAAAAAACAAACAAACAAAAAAACAGCAACAACAAACAAACAAAGAAGATGACACATAAAAACACAACAGGCAAAGAAAGACTTATGTCCACAAGGAAAGGTTAATGTGGGTGGAGGGAGAAGAGGGGGGGAAAAAACACCTGAGACAGCTACAAGCCAGATGATTAGAACAGAAACACAGAGTTCACAGGATGTTTGTTACCTAGGACTCTGATCATTTTTCTGCTCTGTTGCTTCCTTTTTCCTCCCAGCTTTTATCTGTCTTGTGTTTCTCATCCACGGTGACATTCACCTTGCTTAGTTCCCCTTGCAGGATCCCCAGGCTCATCAAGGCACAGGCTGTTTAATGATACTTTTTTTAGGTGTTTGTACAGCATGCAGAAAAACTTGGCCCTGACCCATAATTTGTAATACAGATACAAAATAATGGGGTTTAAAAGTTTACTCCAGCAACCCTAACTGAGCCTGAAAAACGATACTTGAACAGGTATCAGAGAAGAGCTAGTTCTTGTGTTCAGCACAAAGGCTATTCTACTTGTTTTCCTATTCATTGCAGTTTAAGCCCATCTCTTCTGCTCCATTTTGATGTAAAGTCAAAGAAGTAAGCTTAAATCACAGAGAGTATTTTTGATTGAGAGCTAAACATGGCTCATATTTGATTTCTGCTGGCTACCATGCTGAGAAGCACATGAAGCAGCCTACCTGAAGTTTATTCAGAGAAGACAGTGCACTCAGAAGCGTGTGAGCATGGCTGTGTTAGGCTTCTCGCACCACCTGTAAAATAATTGGGTACAAATTGCCTGAGCTAACTTTACATGTCAAACCAAAGTTAGACATCTGTGCCCTTCAGCCTGGGGAAGAGTGCTCCAGAGAGGACTTCGCCCACCCCACTGTTGGCCATCTGTCTCTTCACTGTGCCGAACTACATTTTGGAGGATCCTGTCTTTTGATACTGACTACAAAAGAATCTTTCTGCTCGACCTGTAACAGACAGACAAAGTGACTAACATGGCCTAGCAAGGCAGAAAATTCCTGCCTCGTTAGAAGTCTCATCCCACTGCTAATGCAGCTTATTTTATTAAGTGATTGTAACAACGAAAGAAGCGGTATTGCCAAAAAAAAATATGGATTTGCTGACGCCAAATATGTATTGACTGGAAGGGCTGGCTTTCAGAGACAAACTCTCTCTAGCCTAGACAAAGTCAGCATCACCATTAACAGTGCTAGTTGCCAGTTCCCCGTGCTTGGCCACTGGAAGTGGGCTGCATCATGCCTCGCCTTTGATACAAGGCAATTCTTCCTAGTTGGGGACAAGAACAGCTTTTAGAGTGTGAGCTTGGATAAGCCTGCAAAAAGGGTGAAGCTGCTGACTACCCTGTAAGAAGATGAGCACAAGAAACAGCAGAAGTGAGGCAGGGAGCCTATATCAAAGTTAATGAAGAAGGCACAGGGTCTAAGGAAAGGAGGAAATTCTTCTAGGAGTTTGGGTTTGTATGAACTTAGAGAGATCAATTTGCTGCTGAACCATGTGAACTGAGTGACAGAGTTCATTTTGAGAAAGACACACAAACCAAAGCTTGCACAGCTAGTGCCTCAGATCAGAGTGACCTGATGAGCTGCACTCTGCAAGAGCAGAGCTCTGAGGCTGCCACGCACTCAGAGCTCCACTGGCAGAAAGCAATCTCATCTCGTAACACAGCTGCTTTTCATTTGTTTAGAAAATTCAGTCTTAAATGAATTAATTATAAATAATTTATTTACTAGTAAAAGAGACAGATGCCAATTCATCTTTATTGAAAAAATTAAAAAAAAAAAAAAAAAAAAAAAAAGTGATATTTATATGTTAGCTTCCTTTTCATAACCCAGATACTGGATTTATAAATATGAATGCACTTGAAAGACATTTGTTCCACATTTCTCACAAATAATATCTGGTTTTAAATTGTTTGGCCTACCACACATTCTCAAAATAAATAAAATCAACCCTCACAAAGAATATTTTTTGCAAGCTTCTTTTAAGTGTAATCTTATTTGTTTTAAGCTCCTTTACCAGTCATTGTTAATAAATAATTATTCACTTTTTCAGACTGAAAAAGATATCTTCATTTATTATGATTAATGCTAATATACAACCTTATTTGCATATTTACAAAATAAAATAGATTCCAAACAGGAATCTTTGTTATTTTTTTTTTTTTTACCAAAGGCCTGAAAAACGACGTTATTTTTCAAAATTATTGCAAAACATAGTTACAATATTCTGTGACTAAATTGGAATGTAAAATTTATTCATCACTATGCATCCCAAGGCTTTCCAAAACAAAAGTTTTATCTCTGGGACAGAATGAATTAATCTGCTAAATGTATGTATCTGCTGAAACAGATACTCTTTCCCTACTTTAAAATATTTGGTGTTGCTTTATGTTAAAATTAAGTAAGATTCTTAATGGAAACAGCATTTTGCCCTTTAGAATGTATGGAGTATTTTTTTTACTTCTTAAAAGCTTGAAAAACGTCATCCTCTTTGCAAGTTTTCAAGTGCTTTTCACTGCTAAAAGGAGAAGGCTCGCTTTCCATCCTGCGTGCCACTTATTTCAATGATCTAACTGAAGGCACAGTAGACTTGAGAATGCAGTCTTTGTATGGTTTACATTTAATAGCCAATTTCCTTTTTCTGAATATACTGTTTTGATTTCAGCTAAACTGATGAGGCATCAGAATGATTGTACCTCCCTGCAATTTGTGTTACAGGAGCTGCACTGAAAACAGGTGAAGTTAGTCATACCTCCTAATAAATCAGAGGCTACACTTGGGTTTCATCACAACTATCTTAGGACAAAAAGGCTGGTAGCACAAAACAGCTGAGAAAAGACTGTCTGAAGAATCAGAGCATCAAGGAAATTCCCTGTTCCTGGGGCTGATTGTTTGGCTTTTACTCAGGCAGTTCCTGAAATCAATACAGTCATTTAGCCAGTGACTGGCCAATCATTTTTCTAAGAAGTATGAGAAAGAGCCTCAAATGGGAGGGACAATGCAAATGAGAAAATGAATTAATGGCCATTGCTATAGACAGCAAAGAAAGCGTGGTTCTGAGGAAGTTTGAAAGTGTTTAGGTAGATAATAAATGTAAGCAGAATGCAGTTGATTTGTTCCTACCTTGAAAAATGACTGTGTCCTTTTATATTTGCTCTTGTGTATGTCAAATAATAGGGGATCTGTTCTTATCTCTTTCTGTAGATGAAGTGAGGTTTTTCATCTCCAGGCTGTCAATTTATACTTTCCAGTAGCATTTAAAGATATAACATTATTTTGATTTGCCAACATCTACAACTCCATAGAGCTACTCTTCTGGAATAAGGAATGCTTGATTTTTTCCAAGCTATTATGTCAGAATTAATTAGCTTAAATGTTTTGGTAGTTAACATATTGAAGAATTCACAGAGGCAAATCGTGTCAGTCCCTGCATGTACATATGTGACCTTGCACAGGGAGAGAGGGACTCTCCTTTTTATTACACTGTTTGGCAGGGCTTATACACAATCCTAATCATTGTACCTAGAGAGTAAAGGATTATTCAAGGCTAGTTTAAACTGAAATACATGACAAACAAAGTAGGATCAGACACAGGCTGGTGGATATAGTTCCATATGCTATTTAGAAGAGGAGATATACAAAGATAATATAGCTAACTAAATTGCAATGGGAAGGGAGAGAATGAAAGTAAATTGAAACATGTCTAAATCTGCCTTGCAGTTTGAATACCTTCTCTTATGAAAAGCCAAATAGCACTGTAGATGCTCACGAATGCTATAAGGACAGTGGATTTATATCGTATCAGAATAAGTGCTTCCTAATACTTGTCTTTCATGAAGATAAATGATTAAGCAGGGACTCAGTATGAATCCTGAATCTCCAGCAATTTTCCTTCCTTTGAAGTAGATACAACCTGCACCCAATATTCTAATGAGTCTTATTTGTAACATCTGATTAGCACTTTTATGGCTGGCTGATTGTGACAGTGTAGGTGCAAGCACTGTGAAGAGATTTGTATCAAGGCTTTCATTAAAAAGGTGAAACTTGCACAGACGTTTTGGTGGTGAGACAGGTAAAGGCATAGTGAGATGGGGGTCCTACAAATACCATATTGGCTCGGAGTGGGTTAACAAGGGCCAATTAACCCTGTCTTGCTACAGGCATCAAGTCTAGTGAGAGCTTAGCTCAGCTGCCTGCTGAAAAGGAGGACAAAGAAAAAAAAATCTCTGTGGTAGCTGGGGACTGGAAACAGCTGGATGGTTACATGTGTCTCTTGTCAGATGGCTGAGCTCTGGGGAGATAGGCTAAATAACCATTAAATAGGAAATAGGCCTTGGGACCAGTCCTTTAAAACATTTACTGGATGACTGTATTTTTATTTTATTTTATTTTATTTTTTCTTATTTTTGAACTCTGATTGCTCAGAAGAAGTGGAATTAAAGAATGTGTGAGGAGGGCTGCAATACCCTGTGCTGGATGGAGTGACCAGCAACAAAAAAGCCCAGAGGTAACAAAGGTGTATCTTGCTCTGAATGGAGATATTTCATATAAGCCTGTCGACACAAAGCTTGCAGACTGTTTGTCAGTGATCATGAGATTAAAAAACATTACTAAATACAGGCTGAAAAATAGTAGCTACCCATAAACCTGTCCTCTCCAGTAGAAAAATGAGTGGGATTGTGATGAATTAGAGTGGGTTCCTAAAACAAAGTGATTTGTATATAACCATAATACAAGTATGAAAATGGGTGAGCCACATGCCCTTTTTTCCTTGACTGAATGTTGATAGTAACTTGAATTTAGTGCTGATAAAAAGACGGAGATTATAAAGTAAAAAATGTGAATGAAAATGAGGAAAACAATTTTAAAAAACATTTTGGATCCATGTTGGTTTATCTTTAGGTCTGACCAATACTTCACATCATGTACCAAAGCCAGATAACTACAGCATAACTATTCTGTATTCTGGTAATGGAGTCTTGAGGACTTGGCTGGTGGTCTCCGCAATTCTGTAACTGAGCTTTGGGTCGCACTGCGTTGCTTACTGGACGAATCCACCACTTCACGCTTATCTGTGACCTGGGGTTACTGGCAGTGGCCACATCCTGATTGCTGGTATTTTGATGGCTGCCCCTCCAAAGAGAGAAAGTTGTGGAGGTTACCTGAGTCAGCGCCATGAGGCTGGAAGGAGGTAAGAATTATTTCACCTTTTGTTTGTTGTGTTTTGGTATTCCATTCAGTTTCAACTGTATTGTTTTCCGTGAAAAAGTTTACACTTCCACCAGAGCAGAGAGGCTGTTTTTGTAAAATCCTTTATATTGTGTATTAAGTAAATATTAAATTTTCCTGGGGGGATGGGAACAGGTGGAAGTGTGTGTGTGTGTGTGTGTATATATATATATATATATATAAAAGTCACTTATTTTCACCTGTGCTTATAAAACTTAATGATATGAATGATAGTGACCTGATATTTAAACCAAATGGATTTAAAGAAAAGTATACAGCATGAGTAACTGGAAGTAGAGGATCTCTACTCCTTGTAGTTGAGATGGTCATCCAAATCCTCTGTATTCAAAGCGATCTGCAGATTACGCCACACTATTTACTATTATTTCAAACTGCAAGCACAAGTAGTTTTTATAGACAGATTGTCAAACATCAGTAAAACAGGCCAGTCCCACGTTTCTTTCTTTCTTTCTTCTTTCTTTCTTTCTTTCTTTCTTTCTTTCTTTCTTTCTGTTTACTTAACACAGGTATGTTAAGCCTGGGGAGGCCCAAAAGGTATGGAGAATTCCTAATTGGGCATTTGCCTATAAAAACCATTAACTAAACTGAATGTGGATTGAGCCTTTGAGATAAAATTGCAAGCACGGAGATCAAATCTCCACAGGCAAGTTAAAATCTACCAATTATTTAAAGGGTTTAATTAAGTGCAGATCTTTCTGTAGGCTGATTTAAAAGGACATAACCTAACATTTGTAGCCAATAAAATGTAAGGAATAAAAGACTACTTTTTCCATTTATTTCTACCATAAAATGTATGCTGTAAACTATCAGGAACATCTGAAGATATTTCACAGGCAGCACCATCTGTCTTCTTGGCAGACTATGCAGGCAGTGTGGGTGGCTTAGTTACTTGCTTATGAATCTATAGCATCACTTGCTTAGTCTGCTAGATGGGGCTGCCCCTATCTTGTTTGGAATGATTTCAACATCTTTTTGGGTGTATAAAGCTGTTCTCTCACTTCTTCTTTTTCTTTTTTTCTTCCTTTTTTTTTTTTTTTTTTTTTTTTTCCCTCTCCAATGTGCCTGTTCTGTGCACCTGTTTTTTAAAACAAAACAAAAACAAAACAACAACAAAAAAATCTGGCAATTTGCTTAGAGAATGCTTACCTATAAAGGTAAGTCTCTTGGGTCTCATCAGGAGAATACTTCTTGCACATGTGTATTTTCCTATGTAAATGTCTACCAGTTTTGAAAGTTTATTCACTCACACCAGTTTGTAAGTAAAAGGATTACAACATGCACTGGTACAGAAAAAGTGTTTCTTCTCCATGGGACAAAAGGAGAGGCTTCTCCCTGAAAATGCCTGCATGCTTGATATTAGGGTGTAATCCAGAACAATTTTTCATTACTAACTTAAGTTACCAAATACTTAATTGGTCCAAAAAATCAAGGCAGGCTCAATACTGCTGACTGCAGTAACATATGCATGTGCCAGAAAGATTTGTCTTCATTCAGTGAGCCTATAATAGCCTTTGAGGAAAAGAAGTAAACTAAAGAAATACTATATGTCTGTATGTATGTGTGCAAGAAGTGAATGCTGTCAGAGATGTTATCTTATTTAATAAATTCACTTACTAGTCAAACTACAAAATTCTCAGGATGTCTTCAAACTTTCACATGTTGTACTTTATAGTATAGTAGTCACTTGATAACAAAGTTTTAGGCTGTTTATCTTGGCTTTGAAAAACAGCCCAAAAGAGTGAAGACAATATTATTTATTTATTGATTTGCACATTGAGAAGAACATGAGAGATCTCATGACACCCTTCTACAGACAAAGAACAAATATGTATTTTAAGGCTGCTTGCTGACTTCCAGGTTATGCAGTGGAACACATTATGCTCTAAAGAGTACCAAAACCAGCCTAGACGTTCCTCCCATGCAAGATAGTAAGGTAGAGAAAATACAAATTTACTGTTTCTTGAAAGGAGGAGCAATTAGTAACAAGTAAACAGGGACGTGTAGCCTTTGATGTTACCAATGTGTCAGTAAGAGCTAGCAATAACCCCAAATTTTCACATTATCTATCAAAGGGAAACTTTATTTATTAGGAAACTAATTAGAAAATGTATTAGGAAATTTCTATTTTAGTTCTTGCTCCTGGCGTGATGGCATTTCATGACTTTTTTGAAGGAGAATCAGGTTTTTCCTGTCACCCAGTAAACATGCACCTTGTACATGTGCAAGAGTCTTGGATGCTATTGTGAGAATGTCAGTTACAGTTTAGGTAACTTTTATGCCCTAATATTTTGGGCATTTATTTATGTACACGTGATTCATCTCTCACCTTGTGCCTTCTAATACAAAAGAAAAGGCTTGTGTTGGCTGCAGTGAGTTTTTAAACTGCGTTGAGAGAGCATGTTTGCAGTAATGCATATGGGGCTCAATCTCCATCATGGCTGATGAGCTACCGAAGTTGAAAGTTTCTGCATACCACTTTCAGTTTCAGGGGAAAACACACCTGAAAATTCAGTACTTACCTCTGGAACAAAAGAGGGAAAACAAATGTTTGTTTCTGTATGTGTCAGAATGTTCAGCTAGATAAAAATAGTGCTAAAAGTTACATGGTACTATAGCAGCAGAAAGAAGACTTGCTTTTTGTCATGTGTTGTATTTCTCTAAGCTAAACTAATGAAGTAGACTAAAGAGTTTTATTTCTCACCCATGTATTCTTGCTGAGGTGTATTTCTGCAGATTTTGTGTGTGGGTCTGTGTTTTTGTTTTTATAGAAAAAGTTGAGTTTTGCAACAACAGCTTACTGCCTTTACAAATAAATTACTCCTAAAGTAAGAACAGAATTTGCTCTTTTCTCAGGAGTGCTTTTCAGTCCTAGTAAATACTCATCAAGAATCCTCTCAATGACAAGAATGTCATAATGATATCTCTCTGTCAAGTACAACCAGAAACAAGTTCCCAGCTGCACCCTAAGGGAAGGAAGATTGAATAAAATCCTCCTCAGATGTCTGGTTACCCACACTGATACAAAGATGATCATCTTGGTAGATAAATTATAATATTCTCCTAGTCATCTTAGGCAACAGCACTAATGCGTTATTGTCACTTCACAGAGATACGTAACTCTGTCTAGATACAAATGGCAATTCAGATGGCAATGACATGCCCTCTACTATCAGCTACTCTAGATGTTATTCCTTTATTCAGTCAAGCAGAGTTTCTCCTCCACTGGCTAATGCCTGCCCAATCTTGGATTCAGCAGTAGTGTAACATTCAGGCTCTGCTTTCCAGATACTTCCCCCTGTGAAGGAATTGGCAGAGAATGGGCATAGAATTGGCTCCACACCACTGCTTACTAATGATCAGAATAGCTGGCCAGGCATGAAGAGGAATGTCAGCTGCAATAATTTATTTCCTTCCCTGGAGCGGGCGAGGAGCAGCGTGGGCCTACAAGGAGCCGCGATGCCTCCCTGGGCTTCCTGGGGAGCAGGGCAGCTCTCTGAGCGCCCCTTGCTCATGGCTGTGCCTAAAGGCACAGGCTAGCACTAGCTGAATTACAGATGCTTTGAGTTGCTGCTTTATATGCAACATTGACATTCCTTTCATTGCACATACAGTGTTCATCAGGCATTTGAATCTGGATAATGAGAAGAGTGCATAATCCAATTGCAGCTCTTGATTTGAAAGTTTTTATTTTCCTCTCATGGATGATGCCACGGCTCCAGTTATTCCCAGAGATTATCTGATCAGCACCATAGCTCTGCCTTTCATGGAAGGAACTTAGCAGGAATGGGCAGCTCCAGCAAATCATCTTTTTGGCATTTTTTTTTTTTTTCCTTTCAATTCCAGCCTTTAAAATAAATAACTAAATGTGTGTCATTTCAGAATGGGAGGAAACTGGGCATGTCAACCTGACTAACTACTTCACTTGAATCTAAAATGATAATGAAATTAATAAAAATATAAAATAGAATAGTAAATCTGGGGTAGTGCAGTTAAATCAAGTTCCTGCTAACTCCTAAGGACTGATTTTAATTTACTGGAAACTTATCCTGACACTGGCATCTGCTGATTGTTAAGTTTCTCCTGACAAAGTAAAGACACCAGCTTTTGTTTAAACATAACTTTATCCTTTTGGTGTAATTAAAAAAAGGTGAATTATTCTATCTTGATGTTGCACAGTCTTATTGTTCCTCACTGAGGATATCCATATGGTAAGGGACATTTTGGTGTAAAGTATCAAATCCAGCCAAGTGCTAAACTCCCACCAAGGCAGGTATTTCTTGGCTCCTGTAAATGGCTTGTAGAATATATGGAATAAATCAGAAGTCTTCTAAGGGAAGCTCAGATCTTTCCAGCTTAAGACTTTGTGAAATCTTAGGTGGTACCTTCAATTCCTTTAATCAGAGTATATACGAAGATGCACCTTTGATGAAAATACACATAATTAACCACACAGGCCATGCCAAAGTCAAATAAAATAGTTCCTGCAAATGTAAGAGTGAGTCTGAGTTCATAAGAATGAATATATATTAGAACTCTTTCTGGTAGACATCTAGCTCTTCCTGCTGCTCTTCTGCTGATTAATTAACAATAGTATACAACCTTGCCTATTCTGGATTTTTTTTTCCCAAGAACTATTTTTTGTCTTGACTGTCCCCTGAATAGTCCCTGCCTGTTCTTCTAGTGCCTCTAACTTCTCTTAGCAGTGAGAAACATATTCTGTGAACTATTAGAAGGTATTAGAAGAGGTAATTTGTTTTGAATACTTTAAAAGACCCCCAACCCCCCAAAGAAATCCTTGAATTAGTAAGTATTGGTTGGGGAGAAGACTTGAGGGCTGAGAAGAGCCTAGATTTGACTGATTTGGTTTTAATTATCTCTGCCAGAAGCTTTTACTTTATATTCACTTCCTTACATCTAGAGCCAAGGCCGTTATGATTCCTGATTATTACAAATAAACAAGTCACCATACTGAGAAGGTTATGTATTGTATTTTCTTTAGCAGATCTATTTAAATTAAGCATGTGTGTTCAGTGGTCTTGCTTATCCTTTTGCCTTTTTTGTCACGCATTGCCTCTGCAAACCCTTATCCACAGAGAGCTGACTTCTGGGCACTGAATGGAGTCCCTTATCTTTCAACTTCTGGGAAAAGTGATTGTTCTTAAACTTGTCAACAGACACATAAAGAAAGATGAATGGAAAGGGAATTTTTAGTATCTGAAAATTGAAGAACATTAAGAAACAGCAGTCCAGAGTTGTTCCACCTGAAGGTAGGGAAGCACTACAAAATGTAGTACGGAAACCAAGAAGTAGAGAGTGAAAAGACTGCGGACCACCTTGTTCCTTCAGGAGCTATTTAAATCTTCCTATGAACACTTTACTGTCCAGCACAGATTTTTAAAAAATGCTGTTAGCTCCCAGAATACAGGCAAAGCTGCCTAATCTATCACAATAAGACAGTTAACCACCTTTGACAACATATGTTTATAGCTGAAATGAAGCATTCACTACTTAGAAGCATTTGACACTGCTATATTGCGCTGCTATTAGCGCTGTTGTTAGAGTCCATGTATAGGCAGACATTTCTTAAAGACTCAAAAATCATCAGGTTCAGCAGAAACTTCAAAGCCACTTAAAATACAGTGAGTTTAGGATGTTTTTGACAGAACCAAATGGAACCTTTATAAGCCATGAATTAAAAATCCTGTGCAAGATGAATGGGTTCATGTAGCATAGAAGTCAGCACTTGAGACCAAGCAAAGTACATTGATATTGTTTTCCAAAAGCTTAGTAAGTTTGTATCAGGTTAGAACAGATCAATCAGCTTAGCTAGTTTCTTTTTCTGCTGATTTTACTGCAATCAGAGCTGAAACCTGGAACTTGCAAAACCGAGATCTTTGTTTAGTACAAGAATCTAGCAGCTTCTGGGAGGGATTACAGCTACTCTGGTTCTCTTCACTTGCTTAGCCTTAACTAGGAGTTTATTTGGGATTTCTGTATTTTTAAAGAAATGAACTCAAAGCTGTTTTATATATTCCTTTTCTGTGTGGTTAAACTGTTGAATTTTTAATTATTTTTTGTTCAGATGCATAGTTTTGATAGGTTGCCACTACCCTGAACACCCTGAGTTGGTAGCTTGGGTGCTCTCCTAAGACCAAGAGCTTTGAATGACCTCTCTTGGCTAAGCAGCGTGTTTATCTTTGTTGCTTTTGCAATTAAGCAGAAGTGTGCAAAGGCTGCTCCTGCTCTTGGTTCTCTGGAGAAGGAGGAGGAATAGAGGGAAGGAAAGAGACCCGGGTACCTTTATTCAGGAGCAATTTCTGGGCTCTAGATCCTAAATAGATTTAAGCAACTCCCTAAAGCCTTTAGGCAAGTCTCCAGTGCTCATGGTTATCCTTTCGGTTTCTCCAGGTATCTAAAGTTTGTAGTACTCTAAGTTTCCTGTCATCCTGTGTCCAATGCCTGTGAGTTGAGGCATTTAAATCTCTACTCCATTCCAGGAACCAGGGACTAAACTGTGGATACTTTGAGGCCTGACATGAAGGACTTTCAGTCTTCACTGAAGTCTTCACTGATATCACTATCTTATGATACATGGGCAGTGATTCAAGAGACCTGATGTTGCAAAATCAATCAGTAACTTCCACTGTGGTATTTTTCAATGTACTATTCTCTTTTGATGCATTGTGTTTAAGAATTATGAAGAACTGCTGGATGAAGAATTGTGAGGGTGACTGTTAAGCTCTGAATGTAGCTCTTCTTATGACGAAACCTCCTCCAGTAACTTTAATTTATCAGATGCTTAAAACAGATATATAAAAAATAAGGGTAGGGTAGAATAAAACATTAACCAAAACACTCAAAGTGTAACTGTTTACAGGACAAATGAGATAAAAATAGTTCAAAAAAGGTGTAAAAGTACTGGTGTTATTAAAATCTCCTAATAATGTTGACTGAGGTATCCTGGAAAGGCTACCATTGTTGACTGGATTTCTGGTCTAACACAAGGCTATTAGTATATAGGTCCACCATAAAGTGAATAATGCTAGACTTAAGATTAAATAATACATCAGGTATGATTGATAATAAATGTGAAGGGAAAACTGAGAACCAGTAAATATATTTTTATTAGATAAAATGTGAAGACAGGAAAGAAAATTAAAGGTAGAAATCTAAGAACATTAATCTTAAGAGAGTCAGACCCTACCATATATGAATCTAGTCAAACTGGGATGAAATAGTAGAGGCAGCTAACTCAGAAGGAAATGAAAGGTGCTTAGGGTGAAATATCCCAAGCAGACAGGCCAAGACAGGCTGATCCAACGCTACACGTTCAGAATGGGGAAATTAAGATGATAAACAGAACCTGCTTTCCCTTGGGTCCTTCTTTGAGACAAGCACATTATTGCTCTTCATAAGCATCCAAAGACTGTGATGCTTATTGACCCCAATTAAACCTTCCTCTGGTTCAGCAACCACTAGATAGTGGAATTTACATTCCCTTGTCAAAACACCATGGTATTGGCAAAATGCAGCAGCAGAACTTTAGCTGAGCAGCTTCAGGGAAGGAATGGAAAGTGAGTGACACAGATGATTAATGAGCCTATTAAAGCTGAAAGTCTGACACTGTAAAGATAAGCTGGCAGTGAAAATGACTCCTACCGTATATGTATCAAGGGCATCAGAAAGAATACCCTCCATATAATAGCTACCCACCATCATTAGTGGCAGGACATACATACCTAGCTTGTGTTGCCTTATTGCTATTTAGTCTCCTCAAGTATTTTGAGGTGAAGGGCCTTGAGCAATAGCATGAAGTCTCAGTCAAGTTGGTGGAGGCTTTGTTGAGGTCTGATTTAAAAGGACACCCACACGTCAAGCAGGAGGGACCAGATCAAACAAAACATGGCAGGTAACAAAGAAAAACAAACAAATGTGAATTTTAACTATGCAGTGGCAGACCAGGAAGCATAAGAAAGTGGAAGGAAAGGTGTGCTACAGGGGAGAAAAAGGTTAAGTCAGTGCTGACCTCAGGGCTTGTACTGCAGTTGTGTTGGAAATTGTATGTTTGTGTGTGACAGTGGTAGACTAACATTTGGACATCTCTGCCTCTGACTTCCTATAAAAACCATTACCTCAAATAAATACTCAACGCGTCTTTCTACATAACAGAATTATGCCCTTGTGCTATACACATGTATGCATATTGAGTCCAATGTTCCTGGAAAGCATCAGATGTACTACTGTTGCACTGCACAGATGGCCTGTGCATGCGCACTCAGTCTGATGCATTCAGAATCCATCAGAGTTAGCGGAAGCATGCAGGCCATCTGTGCAGCATGTATACAAAAATACGATGCTTGCTTTCTGAAGTTTCAGAGTTGCTACATAAATGCTGTAGAGTCATGCTGTACAGAGTCACTGGAAACACGTCTGGGATTTCTGGACTGTTAGCAGCTATGGCAGGTGTTCTGTTATCTTAGGAAATTGTGTAAAATCTTCAAACTTCACCCAAACAAAATTCCTGAATGTAAATGAAAAACCATATATTCTAGATATTCATTTTTTTTAAGCTACAGTTAAAAAATAATAATAATAATAATACACTGTGGCAGTTATTTGTGCCAGCTTTCCTTAACATGTTGATTTCATTTAAACCACACATATTACTGTCATGCCTTCTCCTTCCTCTGCTGTGCCTATTAAGACAATACAATTATTATTTCAAATTACTTAGGAAAATGGATCTGGAAGTTTCATCCAGGAGATGTGTAGAAGCAGTTCAATGCAAGCATTAAGTACTATATTTTCATTTTGTACAAGTAGGTGGAACAAAAGGATTCTTAGCCTCTGAATTTGGCTCTGGGTATTGTCATAGGAAAGCACACTCTTCTGCAGTGTTGTAGAAAGTGTGTTTGCCAGAGCTGCTGCTTGAATGCTTGATTTGTTCCTGCTATAATGTTAACTTTTATTGTCACAGTTTACAAATATATCCATCCTCTTCCAGCCTGTCACTTTTGTTATTTCCTTTAACCCTCAGAAGAGAAAAAACATCCAATTGTTTGAGTAGGTCCCCGTGGTAATCTTCAGTTGGCAGTGCTCTTACATGCTGCTTCTCCTGAGGACTAAAATACATAAAGAACTACGTCCTCAAAAATTATCTGATAAGTCTGGCAGATGCAGCCCAAATGGAGAGGAGTTATTATATCATAAAAAGGTCCATTAGACTGATCCTAACTAGCATAAAATTTCAAGAGGAATAACCTTAAGATAGATATTTTTTTTCCTGCAGTAATGCAACAGCATTATTAATGTGATGGTGATAGATCACCAATAATTTCCATGATTCTTTGAAATACCTAATACAATGAAAAGATAGTATAATTAGTTGTAAGAGTAGAGATGAGTTACAGTTTCATAACTTCTCCTTTTTTAAAAAAACAAACAAACAAAAAAAACGCCTTGCTTGTCAGAGATCACTATAAAAGAAATGCCGAACAAAACAAACAGCTCCAAAATGCTATATTTTGTTTGATACTTCTTTCCCTGTAATTTCATCCTGCTAAAACACAAAATCCCTTAACATTTTTTTTTTTTTTCTCTTTTTTTAACTTTGTGATTTGACCATCCAATCACAAAAGTTAACTCTTGAGAAATAACAGGATTTAAAGACACGGGCTGGGTGGCACTCCTATTTGATGTAGGCCCTCTGCATTAAAGGAAAAGCTCTGGGTCTTGTTATGTTTATTCAGTCAAAAAGCAGAGTAATGTAGAGTACATTATATTATATTTATATTTATATTAAATCTATACTTTGCTTATCTTCCACCACTAGATACGCATTAAGGGAAGCAGTGCATCTTCACCATGTCCTACTCCTGATTTTTCTGCATGGAGTGACACTTGCCTTGCTCTGTTCAGCAAAAAACAAAAGCACAGCACCAGTGAACTAGACATCCTTGCTTAGCAAGAATAAGATTAATAGGTACATTATTACAGATTTTCTTGTTTTGTTTATTTCATGACTTCAAATCAGGACATTGAAAATCTATGTTGTTGTGATAATAGTTTTCTGAATGCAATAAAGTTTTTTAATTGTTTTAATTTAATATGCGAACACAAAATATTCAGCTTCATGCTGCTTCCATATAAAGACACTGAATTTATATTAATTTGATCTAATCTAGGATTATTGACTACATAAAGACATAAAACCCAAGCCATCCAGTATACAAATGTGCTAAAACACATGATTAATAAGAAATATTTTGACTTTTATACTCCTTTGGTTTCTGTGCAAATGCACAGTATTTATTTTATATATATAAAGGAAATCTTGTTTCAGAAAGTAGTAGCTATTTCACAGCAGTACTACAATATAACAATTCAGATTTAATGAAACATTTAAAATATGCTATTACTGATATTGTTTCATTATACACTTTCTTGTACACTGTTTTCATGCTTAAGTGACCTCTAAATTGGACTATTGCAAATCACTACTAATGGGTTTGCAATGAAATACTCGATATGAGTTTCTATTGGGACAAGATGTGGTTGAGGAGGTACTCTTCTCTGTATTATACTTTACAAAGCCCTTTGTATATGCATAGTTTCTTAAATTAGGGACCCAGCTCCATTTCTGAATAGCAAACTAAGAATGGTGAAAACAGAGGGGTAGGGGAATTGGTATATTCATTTTAGGAAGAGATTCAATTTGATTTTCTGCTGATGGATAAAAGATAAAACAGGTTAGAGGTTTCATTGGCAAATATTGTAGCTATTCTTAAAAATTTAATGATGGCTGTAATATGCATTACTAGCACATTATATCCATAGTAGTGAATGTATCCCATGGTTTGCTATAAACATCATACTGTAATACTGGGGAGAAAAATTCCATTGTTTTCCACAAAGAAAAATATCACTTTCAAGTTACTGCAATTTAAACATTCAGTCACTGACAACTTGGAGGTGCAATATAATGTTTTATTGTAATTTATTAGCCTCTCTTTTAGAAATTGTAGCAAAACTCTGACTCAAATGTACTCTGGCAATGCACTGAAATGTCTTGGCATGAGCTCTGAGTTTCTGATAAATTGTATAAAACAAATAGTGTATACAGCCATTAAAATTGTACAGCGGGATATCTCATCAACTTTTCATTCCCAAAGAACAACTGGCCCTTTTGTGTTTTCATAAAGAAAAAGAGGCCTTAAGAAGAAGTTCTACTTGCTTCCAAGCAGGTCGCTTGCCACGGAGCTGGAAGGTTGTGGTTAGCCTTGCCTTTCTTAACATCCAACCAAAATTGTTATTCAAGTACAATGAAAGAAAGAAAAGGTACATTTAACAATCATGCAGATGCTGGAGCCTCCTCTCTTTCCTGTTGTCTACTTCTCCTTCCCTCCACAAAAGCAGCAGCAAAACCAATGTACTCTGCATCAGCTGAATCGGTGCCACTGACAGACATATTTAGGTCGGCAGGAACTTTGGTGCAGTAATGCAATGAAAAGTCACGCTGCTTTTGATGATCACAACAGCAAATTTTAATTATCAGCATAGTCTATTGCCCTGGTAAACCTGAATTCACCAGCCCATGGGAATGCATGCTGCCCAGAATAAGCAAGCAGTAATTCCTTGAACTGAGTGGAAATATACCATGAATTATTGTTGCTGTCACTGTAAGTTTATAAAGCATTTTACAAAGACATAGTAAGACATATTCCCTTACTCAAAGATCTTATAATCTGATACGAGATAAAAACAAGACAAGACAAGAAGCAACAGTTCAGGAGAGATCACTGATTATAAATAAAGGGTAGAAATAATTGTCTGAAGAAATGTTTCAGTAAGGAATTCAAAGGAAGAGAGAGGGTGCCTGAATACAAGATCAGAGGGATAGTTCCAAGCACACACGTCTGAAAAGCAAGTGAATGTGATTACAGGATTGGAAAGCACAGAGGGACAAGAAGCAGGAAGGAACATGACAGTGCAAAACTACTAGAGGCAAAATTACACGCAGCCCTACAGCCACTGGAAATGAAAGCGTAGCACTGCTGGATGTTAGTGAAATGTCCACAACAGCAATTCCTAAGACCAGGAATGAGGATGGTTTAAATTAGAAAAGTTTCCGTGATGAATTAAGCAAAGGTTGATTAGAACATAGAGTATAAGATAAATATTTTTCAATATTATGTGGAAGTAGTTTTTTGAAATAGACGTGATTTCAAGTGCAGCTCTGGTTGGCCCACACATGTAGTGTATTTAGAAATAAAACTCTGAGGTAAACATTCTGATGGTTCTACTTGCTGACCTCAAAAATGCTCCGCTAAAAAGTTAACCACCTTTCTGTGTTCTGGGTCTATCAGGACAAATGAGGAAAAACTCCTCCCTTGATCAGAAGCTGAAAGTCCACCACCAAGCTGCTGTTAATAACCAGAATGTAGTGAGGGACCTTTATTTTCCTCCCGCAGGGGAGGTGAATAAATCTGAAAGGAAATAGAAGCCAGTATCTGCCGGTGTCAGGTTAACTACAGAAATTTGACTAAATAATTAACTGGCCTCCTACCACAGAAGCTACATAGGATAATATAGTTAGTATGCTACTGGCAATATTTTGTAAATGAAGCTGCTGTTCACCTTGATAGACCAATATGTAAAGAATGGTCAGGACTAGTTTCTCACATGCCCAGAATGTCACAAGCTTTTTTTTTTTTTTTTTTTTTTTTTTTTTTTTTTTTTTTTTTTT
>CM021775.1:7072007-7105041 GCA_011076525.1 Nettapus auritus
GCATTTTCTGTCAGGTATTTCTGATGGGTTTGTGAGTTTATTATTATTATTATTATTATTATTATTATTTATTTTTACTTTATTTCGTATTTGTTCTGTATGAATATTACCATGGAAGTATGGAGTAGCATTTGTGATAGGGTTGTATACAGGAAAATCTTACTAGAAGGTTGTATGTTAGCAGAGGTGGTTACTGAATATATCTTTGGTTTATGTAACACTGAACAAATTCAGACTACAGTAGAAACAGACCTCCTGCTCTTTTTGAAATGGCTGAAGAGAAATCTTGTTTTCTGCTGACTTGTAGCCATCCTTCAGCAATTATTTCAGTCTACCTTACTCCCTACCAAAAATTAAAATGTAAACATGAACTCTTCCTGTGACTGGTAAATTTATTCTGTCAAGAGCTACTATTTACCTGAGGCAAGATTCACATTTCTATTTTTTCATGTGAAGTGTAAACATTAAATATTATTCTTACATACTATCTGGCCATACATAATTTACAGCATTTGAAATCCCATTCTCCACCTGAAGGAGAACTCAAAGTCCTCTCTCCCCGTGGATGTTTCACTGTGGTGAAGATTTGCATTCTTTAAAATACTTACAGAGTTGTTGCAGGAAGACATAAAATTTCTGAATTTTCATCAGTTCAGAAAGCAAAGTTTATATCAAAGTGTCAAAACACCATGTTCTTTTATTTCTGATCAACACAGTTCCCCTACTTTTGATCATGGCAAAAACTGAACATGGCAGACATAGAAGGAATTCTGGGAACTATTAAGAGCTAAGCTTTTTTGGATTAACAGATTTCAAAAAATACTTCTATATCTTTTGATCAGAAATGAAGAGTTGTTGAAAGATAACAACTGTTACACTCGCTCCTATTTGGCAAAGGAGTTGTCTTGTTTTGTGGCAAAGCAGCATGTTATAAAACAACTAGTCAAAACTGTTACATTGATTCCAGAGCTGACAGCATTTCTGTTCATTTCTCATCACTGACCTTGTCTGAAGGAAAAACATGGTATATTCCTGATAATGTTTACCCAAGAGGTAAGAAACATTTGCAGGAATCAGATGTAAATTATATAAAATCTCAGCCTACACAGGCATTAAATTCCATACTCTCTGCTGTTAACAATGAGCCGATCCTGAAAGAAGTGCATCTTTATTAATGCTTACAATGCATGAAGAATAATTTTGATAATTTCTTAGTGCATTGACTTTATGACTGTACAAATCTGAAATGAGAGTGGGTGTGTATGTGTATGAACTAGCAGTATGGCACAGGAAGGCTTTTAGTGAAAGCACAGTTGGCACAAAGGTTTTGCAAAGGCAGCTGGAAATCATCAGCTAAAAATTACTCCTGTGAGTCACAGGGGAGTAAGAACAGGCTGACAAACCTGCAGTCGTGGCACAGCAGCCCTGAAGTGACTTTCAGTTACATGAAAAGTTTTAGCTAGACCAAAATTAATACTCAGCTCTCTCCAGTATCAAACTGATTGTTTAATTGCTAGGACATCCTTTCTCCCCTCCCCTCTGCCTTCATGAAAAAAAAAAAAAAAAAAAAAAAAAAAAAAAATAAAAATTAGAAACATGTTAAATGTGAAAAATCAAGCTTGTACAGACAGAACAATCAGGCATATTTTATGCAGAGTAACCATCTCTGTCTTTATATGCAATTTAATGCAAGCATAAACTTTGAGAGGCTTCTTAGGAAATTTCAAAACGTAATATGCACGAGAAATTCAAGTATAGAGGAAGAGACTTACTTACTGGGCCCAGACTCTTCTCTCTCCTACATCTAGACTGAAATGGCTACAAGAAACTCTCAAAACTTAAGAGGAATTGATAAAGAATGACTGCTGAGACAAAAGAATGGAAAAGTCTCTTCAAATATTTTTCCTTCAGAGCAAGTTTGAGTAAATAACCCAATTTTTATCCTGACTTTTTACAGTGAGTACAGAGAACACAAATACTGTTATATATTAAAGAGGATTCAAAGATGTGTAGGTCTCTCCTACTTCACTGTTAAGATTGCCCACACTAATTATAAGCGAGGCTCTCATACTAAAACTCAAAACCAAATGGAATTTTCCTCCTTTGTTGTAAACAGAAAATTCAGTGACAGGCTGGTTAAGGCGTATGAACTGCTCAGATGTGCCCTATGTGATAGGGCTCAGTTTGTGTTCTGAGCAAGGTATGGCTGTGACCCGGGGTGAATTTCTGACTGGAGCTACAAAGAGCGCTTCCAACTGAGTTGTCTCTTAAGCCTTTTGTGTCTGTTTGCACCCAGAACTCAGACTGGTAGAAAAATATGAATCCTTTCCAATTAAAATAACAGCATCTCTAAATGAAAATCTCTATTTTTTCCTAATTTCTAGCAAGAAGTAAACAGAAGTTTTGTTCCCCTTAGAGTATTTAACTCCCCTTAGAGTATAAAACACTGTTTTATAAAATCAGGTAAGGGATTCTTCATACTCATATAAAAAAAAAATAATAATAAAGAATTACTAATGCTGGCAAAACATGAAAAATCATTATAACAATTTCTTACAGCCCAGTTTTGTTATTTACTGTTATTCAGAAAACATACAGTAACTTTTCAAGGTATATCCACAATTACAGAAGATGGACAAGGGAGGATAGTGTAATAGAGGAACCTTCTGATTTACTAAGTGCTGTAAAATCTTTTATCATATCTCTATATATAACCACAAGTAAGTCTTTGCTTTAAAAGTTAACATTCTCTAAGCATTTTCCAACTCTATTCATTTATTCATTTTATTTATTTCCTGGTCCAGGTATGTAATGAAACAGTGTTGACATATTTTAATATGACTCACCTGTTCTGAAAACTACTGTAGTCCATACATCTTTCTACAGTCTGGTTATACAGCCTCAGTTTAGTGTTCCTAAGCAATGAATTCATCCTTACAATCTTCCGGTTATTTGGGAAAGTAGAATAGCTTAAGACAACTAAACAGCATGTCCAAAATCATATCAAATAAAGCTTACATTGCTTAGGCTGGATTTATGACTAGAATCAATCAAAGCAATGCCATTTAAAAAAAAAAAAAAAAAAAAAAAAAAAAAAAGTATTAAATAGTTATTTACAAAATTCTTGTTCTGCCAGATAATGTCTGGAATTACCATTATTTCATATTTATTATTTTGCATTAATTATAAAAGATGAAAAGTAAATCAACATTATTTTTCCCAAAATATAATCTCTGCTTCAAGGCATCTTGATGGTCAGTGAGGCAAACTATTCTTTTGCATCTTCTTTCATATCTACCTTCCCAAGCACAAATAGAAAAACATGGAGAAAGAGGTGAAAAGTGATGAAAGTAGACTATATAACAAATGTACACTGTAGACCTTCTGACTTAGTCGCCTATGTCTCTGTAATAACACTGCTAACACTCCTGTTTCCTAAGCAGGTAGAGATCATTGCCTAAAGGTTTATTGCTTCTTATATTTCATATTAATTACATTCCTAACTGAATGTAAATTAAACAAGTACTATGGTGGTGCTAGTGCCTCTGCTTTAACCATCTTTTCTGTTTTACTAGTTTATCTATGAATGGAGAAAATAAGTTTGATGAAGTCTCCATGAAACATAATGTACAAACTTTGTTTAAAAAAATTAAGAACTTTTGGAATGGGTCAAATGGGTCAAAGAAAGCCTAAGAATGCCTTGTTTAATGTAGGTAGCCTTCTATAATGGATATTTCCCAAATAATTTTTCCAGTTTACTATCATTGTCGTTCTCTTCTCCTCTCCCTCCCCCCCCAGATTATCTGTATTTATTTTTGCATGGATTATTTCCCAAGGAATTTTTTGTCATTTCTTCCATATAAAGTGAACTTTAAGGTCTTCTGATGAAAAATCAAAATCACAGTCAAAATGTTCCTGTACAATACATCCATAATAAATAAGCATTGATATTGTAAGCTTAAGAGAGAATTCATTAAGAATCAAATAACAAAAGAGAAACTCAGAAAATAAAATATGAAAAATTAATGGGCTTATTGTACAGGAAAGCAGAGCAAAGAGAATAAAACAAGAGAGCTTACTGTAGGCAAGTATGTTTAATGTTTATTTAAGTAAAAACAAAATGTAAAGAAAGTTAGATTAGTGGGTAGATGAAAAAGATATCCAGTGAAGCTAAGAAATGGGAAAACAATAATGCCTATTGAATTTTCACAAAATTTCATATTTGTCTCATTTTCCTTTGTCTTTTGTTTTCTCATTTAGAAAAACAAACAAACAAACAAAAAAATAGAATTAGCAATGATCAGAGGATCCATCTTAGAGTCCCCTGTAAGAAAACAAAAAATAGTTTGACTTTAAAGAATTCAAGTATATTTTACATGAAAAATTAAGAGACTCTGTAGGAGTAAAGATCAGAAAGAAATAACATTCTTTCTGTTACTCTTTTTGGGATTTTCACAAAGTCACAAATATGATTTTACTGCCAGAATATATCTTTTGCTTAGCATTGCATCTAGATATTTCAGGTCTCCTAAATAAGTACCTCCTGAAACTCTAACTACTCATCGTTTGGGACACAAAAATAAACACTGCAGCTTCGTTTTGATGTGTATAAATGTATAAATCAAAACAGTGCTGTTTTTCTGGAAGTTTTCTTGGACAAACAAAGACAATATATTTGAAAATGGACTCCTAATGTTTACACCTATATACTTCATTAAACTAGCTAGACTCTACGCAGTATACATGGTAGCATATGTCATTGGTTAAGAATTATATAAATACTAAGCTAATGTGTCACATAACAGGTTTAAAGAAAACAAACAAACAAACAAAAAAAAAACCACTGATAATACTGCCTAAGTTTCTGGATCTATATGATGAAATTGCTTGCAGATAATTTATTTGTACAATTAAATTATCTGTGCATTCATTCACACTAAATAAAACTCATAAAGGGTGTGGGGGGAGGGGAGGGGGCTGTCTCTTTTCCAAACTATATCAAAATGGTGGGACTTCAGGCTATGGTTCTGTAAAATTCCTCATTAATCCTTTGCAGGCTAAGCAGTGGCTCTCAGTCCTAGCGCTTCTTTTGGATTTACTCTCAGGACATAAAGAGAGGAGAAAGGTGGTCTGATCTTTAGGCTATAAAGAGTCAAAGGCAAGGTTCACAGATTACATAGGCATTAATCAGACACTTAGGAATTAAAAGAGAATCTGCAAATACTATGCCTAAGCCTTACACTTCACAGCAGTCTTTACCAACAAAAACACTTATTCCTTAGGAGCAGACCTGGCAGTGGTCTCCTTCTGTAAGTGGGAAGGACATGGGTGTTTAATGTTAATCTGTTTATAGATCTCCACTAAGATTCACAGCTCCTATTACATGGCTAAAGTATTTCTACGAGACATGTTCCTGGGAGGACTCAACCAAACCATTAGGCAGCACATGTATATATTAAAAAAAAAAAAAAAAAAAAAAAAAAAAAAAAAAAAAAAATGCTATTTTTTTTTTTTTAAACATTTGCTATGAAAAGGGTAAAAGCAAAGCAAATATAAGCATTTCTATTGCATCCAACTTCTTTTAGGAGTCTATATCAGCTGGAATATCAGTCAGGTATCATATCATTCCAAGAGCAGCAGTCTTTCCCTAGTGTGGACAAGGAGCACAATCTAGTTTAAATATAAGCCAAATAAATAACCCTGCTAAACACAACCAAAGTGCTAAAATTTCTTTGATAAGCAAGGCTGAAAAAATGTTTTGACTTTTTTGTAAAAACATTTTTTTTAAAATCTCCTGGATGAGTATATTTGTTGCTCATTTGTTTATAGACTAAATTGTTCACATCACTGTAAGTAAGTTCTGAAATGTTGTTCTCTCAACTGTGCTAAGCTTTAATATAGCATAGTAATGAGTGGGATGTGCAACTTCTGCTTATCTACTCTATTTTGGACAATGCCAGTGGCTCATGTTTATTAAGAAAGCTGGCAGTGAAACTGAATCTCTGGTTTCCCCCTGGTAGATAAACTGTGTCTGAGCTAACATTCATGAGGATATTGGAAGACTCATTTAAATACAATGCCTAGGGCTACACATTTTTTTCCTGGATTCCAGAGCTGCACATAAAGCTTTTACTTTTCTGATGTTCTTTTGGAACTGATGCTTATATATTACAAAGTCTGGCCAGGATTTTGTAGGAAGTACCAACAGACTAATGTCTGAATTGAACGTCCAGGTATTTTTGCATGTTTTTATCCCCATTGCAAGGAAAACACATTTTTTGATGACTTAAAACAAAAGATAAGTACCATCTTGCCTGCGTATTTGTATACTGTAGGGAAACTGAGAAATTATTTTGCCTACTTTGTCACCATGGATCTCACCCACACACAAGTGCATTGTTGTCTCCTTCATGCCATACTAACCAGTGAAGTTTCTTCACTTAAGCCAAGTATTTATTTTAAATGCCAATTCTACATGATTGTCCAAATAAGATCTTTTTCAGCTTAATGGCATAAGCTGAACCTTTTCTGAAGTTAAGAGAAGTATCACATTTGTCAGCTCTTCAAGCAGTAGCCTTTATTTTATATTATCTTCATGCTCTGTTTCTGATATGCTGAGAACATGTGGATATGTTTGGATACCTTTGAATAGAAAAATGTTGAAAAAAAAATGAATATGCCAGGTATTTGCCTATTTATGGCATCAGTTGTTAATGACATCAACAGTTAATACTTCATGTGTTGCCATGCTTCTGTGTCATCTGAGCATCACGTAAATCAAAACAAAACAGCCCATGGAAAAGTGGCATTTTTCATCTACATAGGAAATTTGAAAGGGTCCAAGACTTCTCGAATATATACAAGGTGGAGGGAGGTGCTGGTCAGTATACAATCCATATCAGACTTTCTACGAATAATTGTTGGTTCTGGCTTACTAGTGGCTATACAATTTTCTAGAGAGAATCTAGAAATCTGTAGAGAGGTTGAACTTTTTATACAGAAATTCTATATATCTTGTATGTGATGAAAATCTGGATCATAGTATTCTAGTAAAGAAATAGTTATAATTATATTGCAAGTACTCTATACTTTTTTTTTGAAAAAAAAAAACACAACAACAACAACAAAAAAAACAACCAACCAAAACAAAACAAAACAAAAACAAACAAACAAACAACAACAACAACAAAACAGAAAGTCCAAATCTGAAACATTCTCCCATGAATATAGGAAGTGACAATCTGGACGCCCTACATGGTCTGAGGGCTTGCTGCTGCAGTAGCTGTCCTTCACTCCTGCCTGGAATCCAGAATTGTACCTTACATAGGACATTAATCTACTCTGGGCCTTAGTCCTCTCTGAAACTTCAGATCTTTAGCAAGACCACCTTGCTGAAACCAGGAACCTAGTCCCTTTGAGTAGATTTTTTTTTTTTTTTTTTCTTTTAACAGCTGAAGGAGATGCTGAGTCTTTCTTTTCTGTACTATAGCCAAGTGGTAAGAATGCTTGCCCTGTAAAAGGCAAGCACAGATTCAATTCCTTCTTGTCTAAACTTCAAACCTTATCTTTTATCTTCCAGATGAGTGCCCAAAACACAAGGCTTGCAAGACATAAGACTACTCAGGAGGTGGGGAATGTTGTTGTTAGTTTAGAGCAGTAACTTTGTGCAGAAAAAAGCTGAAAATTCACTAGGTCAGAAAGGATGGATAACAGCAGTTCAGTGTTTAAGGCACTCGTTATGTTTGGTGCCTGCTCCAAGGCCTGTTTCTCCTTTCTGTTTCTTAATCTGGTTTCTGTAAAATGTAAAATTCAGTTATGTTTTCTACAGAGAAGGATGGTAAGCACAGACCTATGTCCAAAGGAGTACTTTAACTCCTAGGTGAAAGAGGTCCCCAGCCCTCTACTCAGGGCTTACACCTATCCATTCAGGCTTATAAGTAAACTAAATTATAATAAGAAGCTAGTGCCTGGAACAACAGCAGACAGGTTTGGAAGGAAAGTGGAACTAGCTGCTGGTTAGGAGCAGTTTCCTATTTTGGAGTGGGAGGCAAGTCTTTTTTTAATATCTCCTGGGGAAGGAAGATAAATGGAGTAGCATCTATATTTGGGATCTCAACTGAGCTGAGCTCCTGGCTTAATCAAGAGTGATGTAATTTGGGGGCTTATTCAGAGGTGACAGAAAAGTTTCAAGGTCAAACAGTAAGATCCATCTGAAGTTGAGCTGTCTGTATTCAAAGCGACAGCCAGTAGAGATTTCTGGGCAGCAATTTTAGACTCAGCTAGATACAGCTATTGTTTTGTGTCTTGTACCTTATGCTCTTCCTAGGAAGATCACACACATAAACTTGTGTTTGAGTTTTAGATATTTGAGGGAGATCTGAACTGAATTTCTAATACTGCCATCATAGGGAGCTTGACTAAATATTAGTGCAAGCAGCATAATTTTTTTTTTTTTTGAAAAGCTATGAAAAATCTCATGGACAATTTATGACCAATTGCCTGATGGCCTGCTGGGTTTAGGTGCTGCAGCTCTTCTGAATTCTGTGGAATTATGCCAGCTTGTATCCACAGCCAAAGTCACTCAGAATTCAATTACATCTTTTTAAAGTGCAAAATGTCATTAGTTGTACCAGAAGCTGACATGAAGTAGCATTTCCACCTAATTGTCCTATCCTTTTACTGACAGCTTGCTGTTGCCCTCCTGAAACCTTGTCAGTTGGAATTTTACTGAAAAAGTGCATTTGGTACCATTTTGAACCAGCATTTTCCTTGAAAAGTATTGTTTGGGGAGTGAAGGAGGAAGGGGAGATAGACCAGCTATTTTGCACTACAAATAACAAGAGTGAAAGCCTTTGCCATAAAATCATCTCCCTCCATTGTAATTTTCTTCCCCCAATATATATGCTTCCTTCACAGAATACCTGAATTTTCTGAGTGTGGCAAACTTTCATGTTGCCCATTGAGCAGCTACCAATTTCTCTCTCATAGAAAGCTGGCAGTATAAAATATTTCACTCTATTTTTGTTCAATGAAAATGTTATTTAAGTAACCTTTATTCACAAACCCTGGCAAGTGTATTACTGTTAGTATATCCAGTGTTGTACTTAGATCACTATTAAAAAAAAAAAATCAAGAACTAGTTCCAGCTAACTTCAAATAATTAGAGAAATAATCTTCTGGCAGCACCAGCCAAGTTCATATTCATGATGCTAATCTTTGGTCTTCAAAAAACTTGAGGGACGCTAAAAATTACTTCATACACCTTGAGTAGGTATCACATGATGCCTTAGTATCCTGGAAAAAAAATAAAAATAAAAAAATCATAAATGAAAGCCCATAAAATTATCCAATATGAATAATAAAAGATAGGCTTTTCACAACATTGGATATTGATTTTCTTTTAGACCTACTAAAATCCTACTCCCTCAAGGTCTTGTCTTCCCAAACCCATGAGGACTAAGATCTTATTTGAGGCTATTTTCAGAAGTATCAATTTCATGTGCATATGGAATAGAGCCACCACTTGAAAAAATTGAAGAGTTGTTTCTCAAAGTTCTGAAAAAGAAGAAAAAAAAAATGCAAACTTTAGTAGAAGTACAAAAACTCAGAAGATGGCCAAAAGAAAATTAAAAGGTAATTATCACTATGTTGGAAAAGGAACAAACTAATTAGAGCATCAATAACAAGGACATGTGATGAACCAATAGAGAATGTAAAAGTGATGGGTAAAGAAAGCAGGGGGACATTTTTATAGATCAAGTACATGTGTTATAGAGTGGGATTCTGACAGAAGCTGGTCAACTGGAAAGAGATGCTGAAAACGCTAAAAGTAATAAATGCAGAGAAAAAAAAAATCTGTAAATGTTACTACTTACTATAAAGCACCATGTATCAATAATTCTGTTAAATTATGGGAGAAAAAAGGAGAACAATTAAAAGATTTGATAGGAAGAGGAATTCCTACATTTAGTTCTGAGTGCATGGGACCCTGAAAATGACACAGTAAATAAAGGCTCCGTCATTAGAGATATGGAAAGATTGCAAAACAGCAGACTGAGACTTTACTGCATTGCAGTACAGGATACACAGTTCTGAAAAGAATCAAGGGATAGCTGGGGAAAAGTGACTGGACTCAGTGTCACAACACTTAAGAGAACATGATTTTAAAGTGAAGAAAGGCTGTACCCTAAAGGAGTTAACAAAGAATTCTTTAAAAGTAAAAGAGAGAGTCAGAAAAAAGAAAGTAGCAGCCTTCAATAAATAAAACAGCATTAGCTAATTTCCACTGGCCTTCTCCCATTTTGATGTCCTCTGTCCTTATGACTGATGCAAAAGCACACTTTTAGATGAATGTATTATTCACATATAACTGCCTTACGATTTTCACAGTAGAATTCTTCACCTACTAATGTGCTTTACCTTGTAACTTATTAACAGTACATCAGACTGCTGAGAGGATTTCTATCTTTATTCCTTTACATCAGTCTTGCAAATATTCAGCCCTTGAGTTTGAGCCCCTGTTGCAAACATGGGTGCCTAACATTCAGTGTGAATTTTATTGGTCTCTTCTCAGATGGATGTTGACTGGAGAGAGGGACAGACAGCTGATGTGAAACCCCTGAGGTACTGCATACTCTCGTGTACAAACTGGGAGTGTGGCATCATGATATTAATATGGCGGACAGCTTTCCTTCTTATTAGAATACTATCCAGTTATTTTTAAAGCTGTGAAGAGTTTACATCAGTATTTTTCTCTGCATATCTTTATTCTTAATTATATTTATGGTTTTAAAGCTTGATGGCTTTATAATTGCGTATTCTCCTCTGTCAGATAAAGACTGAATCTCAGCTCCTGTAGGAGTCTGTTGTTATTGTTTTTTTATAGCTTAGCTCCAGTTAGGAGAATGATTTAATATAAAACATTAAAGTATTCCCTTTTTGTGTCTCAGAAATAGGCATTTTCATCCTGTGTAAGAGGCATCATATGTCTGTATAGTGAAGTAGTGTCTTGCTCCTGCATTAGGAGATGAAGGGATGACAAGTCAGAATTAAGGACCAAAGGTGGCATTAGCCAAAGGCATATGTATAGAAAATGCTGTTTCTTTCCACAGTATTCATTTGCAACAGGGAGCAAATACCGCAGACAACAAAGAAATTCACAGAAAACATGTAGAGTAAGCACAGAGCATAATTCTGAACTCCGGTTTTTAAAAGCCTGAGTTGAGAGGGCATAGTTTGAGGCAGTTTACCACAACCAGTAGTTCACAGGCTACATACCACCTGCCAGCCACTTGATACTTCTTGTCAATGCACAAAATTGAAGAGTTGTGCCAAACAATGGTGGTCGTGATAGCAAAGGATGATACTGTCCATAAAGCACTGCTTCCTTATACGGTCACCCAGTGAATAGGGAAAACTTGGAAAGTATTGTGTCTGGGACCCTGTTCTACCCCACTGGATGATGTCTCTTAAGGGAATTAGACTGCCTGCTTCTTAGAAGATGGTTGCTATCAATGGAATAAAAGAACAGGTTTCTGAAGGTGTCCTGGTGCTAAAAGTTTGTAATTCTTACTAATGCCTCTCAAATATCTGAAAGCCTGAGTGCCAGGGCCTACAATATAATATATAGATTCAAGGTTATGCACGTATGTGCACCTTCCTGCCAAAAAAATCCGAAGGCCTCCTAGAGTAAAAAACAAATTGTAGACAGTTCAATTTTCAGAAAGTGCCATACTGCATTTTTTAGTAAAAACTGTCATATCTTGAAGAGAGTTGGATTCTAAAATACAGAACCACTGATCCTGATTGTGTCCTAATATGCAGGGTTGGCATTCACTATATCTAGTGAATGACTTAAGTCTGGTTATTTGATGTTTAGATCAAAGAAAAAGTACTTACATAAAGTCAGATATTAGAAATCTTATTAAATCATTTAGTCCATATCTTTCCCACTGGTAAATGTCTACATGATGTTATTACATGACTTGTTTACAATGCTTGTACTTTTATTATCATTTTGAACAACAACAAAAAAATATTCTGTAATGTGTACCTATATCTTTAAGAGATTTTTTTTTATTATTTCTTTAAGTATCTTTGTCTGATTTGGTTGTATTTTCTTCCAGAACTATCCTAAAGAGCCAGGCTCAAGAGTGATGCGATTCGAACTTTTGTAAAAGTCACCTTTAAGATGAGACATACATATTTATTTATTTAAGTCTTTTCTCATTGATCAGCCTTTCCAAGGCCTCAGTCCTGAATGCCCTTTCAGTTTGTCAATATATTTTTTTTTTTTTTTAACTGAGACACTATAATAGGGCTTTTCAAACACTGAATAATTCCAGTGATTCTGTAAAAAAACTATTGCCTTCTTGCTCTGTATTCGTACAGTAAGATACATGAACCTGAAAGCAGTAAAAATAAATCTTCAGAAAAATCTGTAAGATACTGTATCTAAAACTTTACTATATTTATTTAAATCTAATTTGCATCTTTAGTGGATCTTATTTATTTCATCTAACAACAATGTTAATATCTTCCTTACATCTTTAATCTTAATATCTTCCAAATATCTGTAGGATTAAAAATGATCTCTAAGTATAATAATGATTTTATTTTGTCATAGAATTTTTTTGAAAAATTGCAGATTTTTTCCCCCTTCTCCAAACAGCATCCCTTTTTTTGTCGACACGGTGTGTGCTTTCCTCTTTCTCTGCTTTAATTCTGATTCCATCAAAAATCAGAATCCTGTGACTGATGTTCAAAATAAGCTGAGGTGATATTGAGGTTTTGAACTTTATCTGAGCATGTCACTCACTTGAAGGCATTCCAGACCTCAAATGGCTCAGTGCCATTCTTCAGAAATGAGACAGGAACAAGTATTGATTTTTTTTTTCTTTTAAACTGAGCACCTAATGAGCAAATGAAGATATGGTTGGTCCTGGATTTATTAGGTGATCTGAAAGTGGCTTCACAGAGTTCAAATGTATGGAGAACAGTTTATTGCAATCCTACTTTTTTTTTTTTTTTTTTTTTTTTTTTTTTTTTTTTCTGAAGGAGATTGTTTTTATAATGTTACTGTTTTTGAGTGTAGATTAGATCAGTTATTCCATATTGCATTTCCATAGCAAACTGAAAGCTCTTGCTTGGTAAAATATATTCTTTGGACCTGACAAGAGACTGTAACAGTACTACAGAATATTCTTGTTGGTACTTGAAAAGTAAACAAAATTAAAAGCCACCGGGAAAAGAGAATACATTGCTCCCTGAAGATACAAGTGTTTCTTCAAGCTGAAAATTACAGATTTATAAGAAAAGCCAAGTACTTTCTCAAAAAAAGAGTGAAGAGTCTCAAATCTGCTGAAGTTAAGTGAGATAAATATATTCAACAGACAACTGAATCCAGTGAACAGGTATGAGGTAGATGTACCCTATCTTAACAGAATTATTAGCATACAGATGAATGGAAAAATCCTCTGATCAACTGGAATTGGGAATCATCTGAAAACTTTAACAAATAAAATGGGAATTCCTACAGCCATGTGTATATAGTTAATTAGATATAAGAAAGAAAAGCAGACTCTACAGGTAGGGAGGCTTAAGGGGTTTCAGCAGCTTATAATGCTGCCACAGATGAAAGGTCCAGGTCCTGGTCCAGGCCTGGTCCAGGTCCCACTTGCCATGGAAAGGAGAAGAGGTTATAGGAAACACATAAGAGACAGAGAACCAGAGACAGAAGTTCAGCCCATCAAGTTTGCTCTTCCTGCTAGGACCAGCACAGACAGATGACAGCAAACTGCTTATACTCGTAGGGATCACCTTTCCTCTCTCCTCTCACCAGTTATCAGCTGCTGATGCCCTGGGAAGGCAGTAGCAAGCGCAGCTTTCAGAGGTTACAGTAGAGGTAAAACAGGCAGAAAGACAGTGGCTGCTTTGCTTTCTGGGAAGCCTGTCATCATAGTCAACTGCCTATTCTGTCAGTACTGACCAGAACTGGTCCTGATCAGTTTCAGCTCAGGAAAACCTAAATTTGTATTTTAAGTACACTGATTTTCAAAGGAAATATCTGCAGATATATTTTTTTCTGAGTTCAGTGATAACTGAACCTATCTATACTTTCAGATGCCTAATTACTGTTCCAAACCTATCCTGAAATGTTAGGTAGGAAATAAATAACTCCTTCACACTTTAGAAACATAGTCTTGGAGCATCCTTCTTTGAATTGATCATTGTGTTTCCCTTCCTCTTCCAATCTACAAAGATTATCAATTTATTTTAAGCATGTAGAAAAATGCTCACCAGCTGCATGTTTCCAGAGTTAATGTAATAGGACTCGGATTGCCTCTTTCCAACTTGTACTAATGATCATTGATATTATTGATTCACCTCATTAAATATGCTCATTCTTTAAAAGAAAGACATGCTTTACATATGATGTTTTAATGCATTATTGCTGGAATGAGGGCAATGTAGCTCCTGCTTTCAGAGAGATACAGAGAAGGCATTTCCATCTCAGTGTGTTCCCTTCACTTGCATTTCTCCTGATTCCTGTGCTCCTTCTCAGACATGACTTTATTATAGTACGGCAGAAACCCACCCCTCTTAGTAGGTGGGATTTACTCTGCAATGAAGAACCACAATAAGAATCACAGCACTATGTAAATGAGCAGAGCTCGGGGCTAAGTTTTTATTAATATAAAAACCCACAAATTGGTGTGTATGTCAGTGGCAGGTTTCCCTGTGGGCTGCAGATGACATAGTTATGAGCAGTGCAGTACAGCATTGAGGGAAGAGGTCTGGACACATGCTTACTGACTGTTGCCAGTGGTCCTTACTAATTACCACCCAAGCAGTACACTCTGTCATTCCAATAATCATAATTTCTCCAGACACCCCTCCTTATGAAGCCAGACTAATCTCGATTAGAACGAGTGAATACAGCTAAACTGTGTTATGAAATTGTTTGGAAAAACAAAATAATTTTACTATTAAAGTACACAGTAAGAGCTTAAAATTCACTACAGCATTGAGGCTTGTAAAGACATAAAACGAGAAGGATAAAACAACCCATATATATGAGCTATTTGTTTGTTTGTTTGTTTGTTTTAATTTTAGAGGAAGGGCTTTTTTATACTTAGATTTTTGAAAGTGACTGAAATGCTGTAAAAGTACAGTGGCACCCCGGTTATTTATCTTAATTGAAAGAGCCAAAGAATCATTTCCATTCATCTTCAGAATGCAAAGTTATGTCAGGCTCTGGCACCATGATGTAACAAATGATTTATAGTACTGCAGCAGCATGGAAAGAAAATACTATATTTGTATAGCACATATTGTACCAGCACTGATAGACCCAGCTTTAAGAAAAATAAAATAGATATTAGCATGAATAATCCACAATCATATTGCAGTTTCAAGACTCTGTTTATGTCTGCCTCCCTACAGCATTAATGATTAAATGTAGTAAATCAATGTATACAATTAGCTTGGGATTACAGAATCCATCTGAATGCCAAGCAATAAGTCTTTATGTCAAAATGGAAATTCAACTGCCATCCATTTACTATAAAAGTCTCTCTGAGAATCTGATCTAATGTAATATGTTGTCCAGAGTATGTATAATAATCTAAATAGCATTGCTAAAATTAGATATAGTAATGTTGATAAGTTAAGTGCATTTCCAGGAGCTTATTTTTTATAAAGATTGTTTGTTACTAACATTGGCTTATATTCAGCTCTAAGTACTTGATAAAAATTCTTGGTGTAAAAAAGAAAAAAAAAAAAAAAAAAAAAAAAAAAAAGAAGTGTAATCACTTATTCATCAGTAATTCTTTATTATCTCATTTTCTTTCGGAATGAAAATATGTTGTATGCATCAATCAATTGACCAAATAATAATGTGAAAATCTTAATCATGGTAAATGCATTATGAGAATATCAAGTTATGGCCAGACCTATCCATTTTTATGGTATGAGCTGGTGCTTCAGAGCCAGTATGAAAATTTACATAAGTGAAGACTGTCCCTCTCAGCAAGGGCTTTGATGGCTTGATCTTTCAAATGAGCACAGGGTAAATTTTTGATGCACCTGTCTAGTTAGCCTAATCTTGTCAGACCAGAGTTAAAGTCGAATCATAATGAAAATTTGGCTTTTGTGCTGGATTTTTATTTATTTATTTATTTTCACTTTCCTCTTGGGACTTCAAAGCAGCATTATCCAGATAGTTTGACTCAATACAGCAGGGTCCGCTGTGCCAGTGAAAAAGAAAATACAAGCAAACTTAGCTGAAGCAGGGAAACAAACAGATCAGGAGAGTATTAACAAACTGCCTGCCTACTAAGCCCTGGTTTCACACAGTGGTTCCCCCATAGTCTGTCAGATCATGGCTTAGCAGAGCAACGCTGGGAGTTAATGCTCTTGTAAACCACATGTATCTCTAGCAGGATCTTTTCCTTACAGGGCTGATTGAAGGGTAGATGGCAGTACTAGTAAGTTGTAGAAAATGTTTGCGGCAAAGCCCCTGCAAGGCCATCTTAAAAAGGCAGACAATGAATGTAGTCTCAGACGCAGCAGGGATCCTTTCAAACCATGGGCTACAGATATGCAGACCTTTCCAATCTTTATAGCTTTAGTTTTCCAGAGGGAGCATTATACTTGAGAAACCTTTGCAATGTTTTTAGGCCCTCCCTTCCCAGTAAAGTTTCCACAGTGGGATAGAAAAAGGCTATCAGTGCTCCAAATGTGTGTTTCTGGGCACACAAATCTGTTATTTCTCCTGGACCAACTATGCCTACTGAATCCTGCATGGATAATCCAAATGTAAAAATACACAAATATTGGCAGCCAATAGGGGGCTTTTCATCTCAAGCAAGAAAACAGAAGTAATTCCGATAGCTTTTCCAAGAGATGCCTGGTGGGGCTTATTTGCCAAAGTTTGAATCCGTAATAAACAGCCTACTGCTGTTTCTATTTTGAAGTCTTCATATTTAACATTCCTTGATGGACTGCCACGTACAGAATGTGTATAAACAAAGTGATGAGAAGAGGCTTACACACGAATGCCAGACTGTTTGTAAGTACTCATCTTGTTTAGGAATCTTCCTTTAGTTCTCTGGTTTATGAAATAACTCCACCAATGAAATGCAATTTCTCATTGGGTGCTATATGTGGACAAAACACCACTGGGGAAGAAGAAAACTGTTAAAACACCACTCTTTTTGTAGAAAGAGAGAGATGTTATAGACTATATCAGTATTTTAAGTGAAGTTTAAGGCAGAAACTTCCATGCTAATTTTCATCTCCTTGTAATTATAAAGTTTAGCTCTGCAATCATGTCATTCCACTTTTTTTTGGTTTTGTTTTTCCTTTTTTTTCTTCCTTTTTTTTTTTTTTTTTTTTTTTTTCCCTTCTTTTTATTTCTCTGCAGGTAGAAAGGGTTCCAATCCAGTAATGCACCATTTAATTTAATTAAATATTACAGTGTTAGATTTTGGTTACAGCAGACTTGCATTTGAACCTTATATAAAGTATGGTTGATTTGCTTGTACGTACAGATATAGATGCATATTATAAATGTAATATACACCTTTATGGTAAACTGGGATAGCATAACAAAACATAAAGATTTCATTGCATAAATCTAGGATGAGATATAGGTAAATTAACACAACTACTCATAGGGAATTTTGGAAGAAAGAACACTGGCAGAGATTAACCTTCCATTGAATTCAGATAATAACATTGAAGGTAAATGAGAGAAAAACTTGAAAATACATAGAGAAAAACATTTAATGCTTAAAAATGACTTTTAATTTTGAATTAAAAAAAAAAAATGTTTTGAAAAAAAATTAAAACATTTGTAAATGAATCTAGTAAGTTTTAAATGAGTTTGACTGAACCCCCAAACGTACATTTGGTTTCTGATTATTTTATTTATTTTTTATTATTATTTTTAAGTTATTCTATTTGGTTTTATGCTTGAACTCGAAGTAGAAAGTCTGCTCTTTTAACATCTGTTTATATTTTTCATGAGTGATTTGCTTGGGTATTTCCAAAAGAGCACCAGAATAATCATACTCATAGTTAGATGGTCAGTACATGTGGTGTGGCATGGTACTTGTATTGTTGGTTGGTTTTCAGAACAGACCTATCCTGGAAAAAATTGCAGAGCAGCAAGTCTTAAGCAGAGCACTTGCTAAGTCTTAGGAAGATGATGGTACTGGAAACTTTCTCTCTTTTATTTATTTATTTATTTATTTTTGTTACTTTTTTTTTTTTTTTTTTTTTTTTTTTTTCTGTTTAAATGGGTTTTTTATATTTTAAATATATATTTTTTTTTTCTTGTGTGAGCAGAATGCACAACAGAGAATGACAGTTTGAATACTTGCCAGTATAAGCATATGGGGTGTTAGTGTTTGGAACTTAAAATGCTTTAGGCAGCTTCATTTCTCCAAGAAAGATGCACAGAAAAACAGTTTTCTCCTTGAGGATGAACTTTGAAAAGTAATAGATAGGCAGACATTTTCCAACACAATACTTCTCTAGCACTATAGCTCCCCAAATTAATATTTGAGTCAGAATAATGGAACACAATAAAATTACCTCATACAACCTACACCTTCTTACCTCTGGGTAAAAATGATTGTTTCTTATTTGTGTCTTCTTTCTAGACCCTATTGCTAATACACCAATTCTTCTTCTGCAAATCTGTAATATACCAAATAGACTCTTCTAGTAACTTATTTAACAAAATAGGATCTTGTAGCTCCCTCACCTTTCTAATGATTTTGCTTTTTTTTTTAACCCTTCTAGTCCTCAACTCTTTTCTGGGCTTCCCAATCACATCAGCAGTTTTAATGGAAGTTTGCTTCTTAAGATCTGCATGTGCCTATGTTCTGGTACGGGGCCGTATCACACAACCTGTTGTGTGAGGAGGTAGATGGGAGGGATATTAATGTATGGAGAGTTGTGAGCCAGATATTTCAAGCAAAGAAGTTCAAGAGAAGATGTTCATCTCCTCTGCCAGTTTGTGGCTGATAATTTCCAGGCCTTTTCCATAGGAGTTCAATAGCAAAATTGTCACCATCTCCAAATACTACAAAGATAGTATATTCTTGCAAAAACAATTATAGTCCTGCTAAGAAATGTCCATCTCTGTTGATTCTCCTGTTGTAAGTAAGAAAAGCAAGGAACCAATAAGCTCTGGTCTACCTGAACTCACTGCCAAAACTGGCATTGGTTTTGTCTGGGACTGTCAGCTCTCCTTAGTGTATAAAGCTTAGTACATAAACTGCTACAGAAAATCACACTGTCTCAGCCATATTAGTTATAGAATGCAGTATAATTGATTAATTTCATGTTTTTGCATTTTGTTGTTGTTGTTGTTTGTTTGTTTTGTTTTTAAATGTGAATAGTTTTCATCTACGTACTTTCAAATACCACATATATATATTGAAAATCTATTTCCTACTCTTTGTATTTCACTGTCTGTATGTAAGTTTTGACATGGTGTTGATCTTTTAAAAGTGGACTGCAATTGGTATCAGCCAGTTTTTGGAAGGAAATCACCCATAATTTACCTTTACTAATCACTTTACATACTATTTCAACTACATCGGGTTAATGTGGTGGATGTACAAGTTATTAATTATAAAACTGGAGAACATCCTCCAGCTGAAATTAATTAATTATGTTCTTTTGGGTGGGAGAAGTCTAGTGTGGCAGTTGAGATGTAGGGTCATGATTCCCTGCATCACTTTTATAGTTGATTGTATTAGATCTGACAAGCTTTGCAGTGAAGCTAGATTTCTGTTCATATAATAATGCTGCTGCTCTTCTATTTTTTGGTGCAACTTACTGAAAATTAGAGTCTTTTTAACAATTTTTCTCATTATTTGTTGGTATGTCTGGACTTCCTTTCTCTAATGAAAGTGAATTTCTGAATTCCTTTCTTTTCACAGGAATTTTGCAGCAAAAGCCCTAAAAATGTAAAATGTTTATTAAACAAACAACCAAAACAAACCAAAACAAACCAAAACAACAAAAAAAAACTATTGGGAAATATTAAGTTTGAACATTAAGTCAAATGTGTACTCCCAGGCTAATTATTATGTCTTTTTATTATTTTTCATAGTTTCTAATGCATGTTAAATCTCTTTGCCAAGTACTTGTACTTATATTGAGTTCTGTCACAACCCAGATTGTAAACAGTGATTGTAAATAGTGATCTACATATGTGATTGTAAATAGCCAACAATTAAATGTATTACTGAGCTTGATGAAGCTCTGTTAAGGTGGGAAGTAATGCTCAGCAGAACAGTCTAAAGCTTTATGACTACAGGGATGCAAAAAGAAAATGAACAAAATGAATTAAAAAGAATAAGAGTAGGAAAAGCTGCTTTTCCCAAATATCCCTCTGAAATAAACTGATCAAACCATGAAGATATAAAAGCATGGATATTATTTGCAAAGAAACAAATTGAAGAAAATTATCAGTTTGCTCACTTTAAACAATTAAATGAAGCATCTTAGGGTTTTTCTCCATAGGTTTTGCTTTTCTCTAATCCTGGTGATTTAGAAGCCACCACAGCTAAAATACAGTAGGAAAAGACCTATAATTAGGATTTAAGCATATGAATGTAATGGTACGAAACCAAAAATAGTGCATTCTACAAAATTTAAAGGAATGAGCTATACTTACATAACACCTTTACACTGCGGCTATATGAGAGGTTGTTCCAGTGTAATTATCCTAGTATAAAATTGCACTCTAAAGAAAAAGTTAGGGCAAAAAGCAGTGTGCAGACAAGACTAGTATTTCAATGAGCAGGGCTATTTTTCTGTCAGCCAGTATACCCAAACATCAAACAAAACCCAAGCAATTATATACACTAATCCTTCCCAATGTGAAGTTGCAGCCCAATGTGAATTTAAAAGCACCAAGTTGCAAATCCTTCAAAAAGAGCATTTACAACTTATAATGGAAACTCCAACAGAGCTTTAACTGTAATAGTGTGACTACTGCAGCGATTATTCTTTATTGCCCTGGCATTTACTGCTGAAATAGTGGTGGGCAGATCCTAACGTTCTCAAAATTAATGTGCAGTAACATCCTCATGTGAGGCATTGCCCAAGGTATGGTGCATGGTGAAATGTAGTATATCAAAATGATGATACTTCTCCATTTAAGTTGTTCTGGTCACTCACTTCATACAATTGCTACTTCAAAGGTACTTTTCATAATTTCAGAATAAATATATATGGAATAGAAGAATCTGAAAAGCATTTGGATTCTGACTAATATTAATGAGGACTTGGAAAATGCCAATCTATCTCCAGTAGAGCAGCTTTATAGCTGAGAGAACATTGTGGTAGAGTGTTCTCTTGTAATGGTTAATTTCCCCTTGTGAGCAATACACTTATGGCCCAAATCAGCAACTACTCCACGCATAGAACTCAAATTGTTTTCAGTCAGAATTCTGCCTGAAAAACAAAAATGTCAAGTCTGACAGCAATGGCGTGATAGAAAGTAAACACTGGAGTATGAACAACAATGAAAAGGGCCATTGTATTTGAGAGAGATCTTAAACTCCATCCTGCTAGATTGGCTCCTTTTTAATACAAGGGAAGTCATGCAGCTCTTAGTTCAGTTTCTCTTCTGTGTTTATGCATAGATGGCCAGCGGTGATCCATAGCCTACAATTAAAGTTTGTTTCTGTTTCAAAGTTCATTCAGATCATAATGCTCAAAATGCTGTAAAAATGCAGTGCTACTGAGGGGCTCACAGTAACACTGCATTACATAGTTTTAATATTAGAATTTAATATCTAACTTACATGCTTGTACTGTAATACTTATTGGGGGGTGATAATAGTCTAGTTATTTTGTGTCTTTGTTATTGAGTTACCCTGATATGAGGCTAAAGCATCTGCCAAAACAAACAGAAATTCTGATATGGTAGGGTTAGCTGAAAAAGATTTGTTATCTACCTTCAGGCTGAATGTCAGAAAGTAGGGGCAAACATTAAACAAGCAAACAAACAAATAGCAACAGCAAAAGGTAGCCCCCTATCAGAGAAATTAAGAAGGGAAACAGACTTTACCTAATATATATAGAAGCAGTATATCCTCTAATTTACAATAAAGATACAAAGGAAAAATAAGTTGGAAAAAAGCAAAACAAACACGTTTATGCAGGTTCCAGTGGGGAGAATTTTCAGTGTTGCTATTTGCATGATATTTATGTTGCTATTTCATTCTAATGAAAACTGCACTTCCTTTATCAAAAGGGTAATGGGTAAAACATAAATTTTGTGTGTGTGTAATACAAGGATTAAGACAAGCTTTAACCGTAGGTCTTCTGTTTAGAATCTGGTACCTGATTTTCAATAATGAATATGAAAACAATCCAAGAATCTACATTTCTTGAAGTTAATTGTAGGTTGGGCTGATAATTCCGACCCCTCTTATTTTTCATTTTAGTCTTTTAACTTCCTTTACAGAATGATATTTGTCTTCAGTCACAAACATAGTTGGGGCTCACGCCATCTAACTTGGAGCTCTATTAATTTCATTTCCAAGGCTAGATCCTTTCTAATAGGCTTTGTAAGACACATCCTCCAGAAGAACCCATCTTCCTTCAGTGACCCTGTACAGAGCCCAACCTAATCTATATGCCTAGAGTTTTTGTGGTTTTGTCTGTTTATTTCTTTCAGTAGTGATTTTTAGTCTACAGTTTAAAATAAACAAGTACCATGAAGTATATTACTACCAACAATTTAGTACTTTCAGTGACCCTTCCAGTACACATTATTATACATCATTATGAGACAGTAAAACAGGGTTTTGTCTAAATGAAATTCTAATGGCTTTATTGAGAAAAGCCTTTTACCCTGTGGGTTTTGACGTCTGTGTGTGTGTCTGTATATATATATTCTATTTTGAAAATTTCCCAACCAGATGGTTTATTTTAATTAATTCTTATCAGAGAGACATTTTTGTCATAAAGTACTTCTAGAACAGATGAGCACAATTATATAAGTGCTTTTGTTTACAGGATTACTAAAGGAATTACTATTTCACAGAGGAAGTGCTGTTGTAATTTTATCTTTAATTTTTCCAACATCCTTGACATTTAAAGACACTTTTAATATTATTATTATTGAACTACAAAAAAGAAGGGTGTTGAATTTGTATTGATTTTATGTGTGCTTACACTCAGAAAAATGGCATTTCAAACCTTTTTAAATACAAGTTTTGTCTATTATAGTAAACAATACAGAATACATTCAATCAACGCCAGTGTTTGACTATAGTAAGAGAAATGTTACCTTGCATCACAAAGTACTAAAGAATTTAAGAATGTATTTTCCCATTTGCCTCTACAGACTATAAACCATGATGTCACGTAGCAAGTTCAGAGAGTTTGACTATACAAGCACTGAGTCTGTAACAAGAACAACTTTCATACTGAAGGTTATCATTTTCTTTTGCAATGTAAGGCATAAAAACATCCCCTTTTAAAGATAACTTGAATTTGTAAGTCTTTGTCACACAAGGTCAAGACCATACCAAGTTTGATAAGCTTTGTAATGTTGAAGTTTCTTAATAAACAGAAACAATCATCCAAGGTGATCACCAAAAAACCAAACCAAAACAAACAAACAAAAACAAAGAAACACAGAATGATGATGTGCAAGGGAGCCAGGACACACATTTTGGAGATTTTATTAGGAAAGTTACTTTTACTTCAGGCACAGTCTTGCCCTGACATACTGGTACCTAAGACTTTCTTGATCTAAAAACCAAAATCCAGATCTGAAAATCATTGATGACTCATTATTTGGTAGGATTTTTTGGATAAACTATTCATTAGAACCAGTCTAAAGCCATCAAAGGAACCTCTTTATCACTTTAATTTATTATGAAATAAATTGCAACTTCTGTATTTTTTAATTCTTAATGGCTTCAGTATATATATTGTGAGTGCATAATTTTGCAAGTAAAATAAGCCAGTATCTTGGGGAGGAAGGAAAACTTATAATGTATGCTACTGCGTAGTCTCTATAAGCCAGCACATATCAACTTGACCAAGCATTTCCTCAAGCATTCAAAATAACCTGCCTTATCCAAGACAATTCAGTAGTAGCATTGCCTACCTCTCCCTTAGAGAACCAGAAGGCATTGGTTTACTCTGACACGTCAAATGTAAAAATAGCTATAGTTGCTGCTACCTCATTTGGGGCATGGTCATTATTGCAAATTGCTGCTAGACCTAATGGAATACAAAAAACAAACAAACAAAACAAAATAAACAAAATCTTACTCTAGACTACATGATGTTTCAAACCACAATGACATAAAAATATTTGTAAAACAAAACCACACCTGTCACAGAGCTCAGCAGTAGCCTACCTGCCCAGGGCGGGGATCAGGACCTGGGCCGTTACCTCAGGGGGTGCGGCCTATGTGGGCGGGAGTGTGAGGGGCGGTGGCGCCGCCTGTGACCGCACCGGGAGAGGAAGCATGTGAGGCACGGTGGTGAGGATGAGGACGAGGACGCAGCAGAGAGGATGAGGGTCCAGTGGAGGCAGTGGCCAGGTGAGGCTCAGTGAGAATATGCTGGGTGGCTAGGGACACCCCAAGCAGTAGTGGCATGAGGTCAGGTCTGTGGTGACTGGGGCAAGGTGAGGCTGAGGTACAGGGCTGCAGAGAAACTCCTGAGGTGCCACTACTCATATTTTTTGGTGGTGGTTTGCTGGTTTTTTTGTGAGGGACAAAGAGGTCAGTAGTTAGACAGTATGCACCCAGATGTCACTCTCATGGCTTTGTGTACTACAGGATGGGCCAGGTGGCTGAGGGCGGTGTCCCTATGGCATGGCGGCACCTGCAGCCTCACCCCTCCTCCTGTGGTGATGTTTCTGCTCTGCACCAAGAGCTGGTGCTCAGGGAAAAGAATCCTTTCTTGTAGTCCTTTATAGGAAATTAACATCACCAGTCCTCATCCTGAACCCTGGTGAGCAAGCAAGTGAAGACTAACTCTTCACTGGAGTGAATTAACAATGAAATAGGAGATTTTAGTATTTAGAAGATGAGAATGTTTCTGGCCTTGCAGATGGCAGTGACTCCTAACGGCTTAGGTGTGCTGTATAAATTCTCTGTTAATGTGACAGCTCAAAGGGCTTTTGCTTGTTTTGGTCCAGTTGCAATCTGTTTATGTGGAATAAGAATAACAGTCTGATTTCGTATGCTTTGTTGGCAAACACTAAAAATGCAGCAACTGAAGAGCCCTGTAGAAGGGAGGAAATACTGGGACCTATTAGACACAAGGATGTTCTGAATCAGATGGGCCTGCTTTTAAAGGAGGTTTTACAAAATTATATAGGTTTGGAATCAAAAACAGTTGCTTAAAGGGCTGCTGATTAACAGGCTTCATATATGTTGCTCTAATTAGTAAGACTGCAAATGGTGATTAAAGCTTAGTGTTTCTCAGACTTTTACTGCCATACTTCATCAGGCAGACCAAGATGTGTGAACTGGGACCAGAGGAACATGTTCACAGAAAATATCCATACAGTTGCATAAGATGGCAGACATTATCTGATCAAAATTTTAAGAGGTACAGTCAAGAGCAGATCCACTCACATTTCCAAAGCCCTAATGAGAGATTGTAACTGTTACAGTACATAAAATGTTAGTCCCTCTCAGTGAAGCTAATGTCAAAACTGAATATTTAATAATGTATTTGCTTTTTTGCATAACTTAAAGAAAGGTATTCCTGAATACAAATGCACAGAGATAAAAGTGCCAATAGTTAGTGTTTTTCAGACAATAAAGGCTGTGCATTATAGACCTGTCCTATTTTCGGTTCTCCTTACAGATACAACTGGTATAGCTTGCACAAAATGGAGATCAGGTATCCATGACATGATCCATTTTCTTCTGAAGTCTTTCACTTGCTGTCTCAGGTTAAGTGGCAATAGGACTTCAAAATCACTTTACTGCCTAGGTAAATCCTCTTTGGAACATTGATTCCCCAAGATCAATTTTTGATTGTTTTGTTTTTGTTTTTGAGTACCCACAGACTCTCTCTAAGTTTTTTCTTTTTCATTTTGGTCACAAAAGTGGGAAGGTAATGAAAGTGAAAATGGAGATGTGGAAGCAGACTTTAAAAGGAAGCAATTAGAAATGGTTTGTATGAAATACTGAAAGGTTTTCAGAGTGTAATAAGTATTTTGAAGGAATAAGCAACATAATTCTCAAATGTGGCTGCACTGCAAAAAAAGCTAAGAGATTAGTTAATCTTTAATCATTCCCATGTCAATTTAGTATTGCTCCCTCTACACTGAGGGGACTTCTAAATTAGGACATCAGCCACAGATTCTCCTTGGAGAACTAGTTCATGCACTAATCAATTTCTTCCTTCAGCACACATGTCCCTCTGAAAAATTTTGCCACAATACCAGTCAGATTCAGATAGTCAAAGTAACAGGAGTTTCTTTTGTGATTAATATTCAGTGAATTATCATCTATAATAAATTGAAGAGTCCTGGAAATCAACGTAAATGAAAAAGAAAAGTCCTATTGTTCTATCAAATAAAGCTAGAGAAATTAGAGTCAAAAGAAGCCAGCACCTCACTAATGAAAAAATGTAAAAAGAAATATACAGCTTGACAGGCTCCTGTACGATATGTTTTTAATTCATTTCTTGTTCCTTGGACAAGGTGATAACAGTGTTCCAGTTTAATCCAATAACCTATCTCCAAAATGATCAGTGTTCTTATTTCAAGCCTTGGTTCCTTTCTGCTTTGATTCAGCTCATATGGTTCCTACCCTTTGATTCTGTGCTCACCTCTTCTCCATGCAACTTGACCTTTTGCAGCTTTTCTCCCCCCTCCCATTTGCCACACTCCCTTTCTCCTCTCTCTTTCATCTTTCCATACATATTAACTCAGCAGGATTTTGCTCTAACCTTAATTTTCCCACATCCCAAAGCTTCACAGCTAAAAGGTTGCTGCTAATCCTCTTTCTATTTCTCTTTCTTTATAGTGTATTTTATTCATCCACTTTCATTTTCAGAAATACTTTGTATACATAGACATTTACTCAGACTTGTGTATTCTCCAGAAGAAACCATTTTCTAAGCCATTTTTAATGCATTTTGAGGATCACTAGAGATGACAAACGTAGAACCATATCTGTACGTGGAAAATTTGTTATTTTTAGTACCTAGTTAAAACTGTACAGTACTGAGAAAAATGTGCATCCTAGAAATCATGCAGAGGAAATCACTACTGTTTACCACAGATGAGAAAGGGAGATTCTGCTATACCTCCAAATCTGACACAAGGTTAAGCGGACAGCATTTGGATGAAAGTGTCAGCTTTTCAATACACTAAACTCTATTAGGCTAATTCTGTGGATCAGCTTGCATGAATTTGGAGGTTGGTCAGAGGTCAAAGGTCCTTAAAACCATTCTAATGTGGCACAGTTCTAGGGCCAAGAAAAACTACCCCTTCATGACAACTTTAAGGTAAAAGGCTTGCAGAAGTCTCCTTTGAACCCGCAGGCATTGTAGTTTCATTCACAGTTACAGATGGGCTAGGCAGAATAGTCCTTGACGAAGAACTCTAGGAAAAAGCAAAGCTAGAGCAGAAGTTAGAGCTTTTTGCACAGATGGCTACCTCCATAGTAAAGAGAACAGTCCATGGGAGAGGATTAGCTTTGACCTTTTTCAGCATGAAGGGTAACGCTTGGAGAAGGCTAGGAAAGATGTATCTGCGTTACCAAATAACCTGAGTGCTTGCATTTTTATACTGTTAATGAAGACAATATTGCAGAAAATGTTTTATCTTATATGGCAAGTCACTCTCCTGGAATTCAAGGAATAGTTATAGGTACTAACACTTTTTTAGTTGAATTTAATAACCATTATGAAAATGACAGAAGTTAATAATCTGAGTAAAATTCATTCACTGTTAAAAGAAGCCATCTCAATAGGATATAGCTGTGTAAATTCTGAGATCACAAAATTTAATACAATAAAATAAATTCAAGATTTTTTTTTTAAGTGTTAGAACATGTTTCAAAGAAACACATTGTGTGGAATCCAGCTGAAGTGAAAAGGCAAAATTCCCACTGATGCCAATGAGGTGAAGGTTCCACCCCATTCAAAACATGGTTTTCAACATCCCCTTCAAGTGGACTTTCTCACTAAATATTTTGACAGTATGGAAAATAAAATAATAATAATAATAAAATCAACTTTTATTAGGAGTAGCTTACCAGCTGGTAATGCCTGGGTTCTTAGCTAATGAAATTCATTCACTCCCTGGGATGCTCAGATAGGACATGAGGCTGCTCAGTGCGTAAACGGTGTGATTCATGGATATGCAGGGAGAGCAGGAGGAGAGAGAGAGGGAGAGATACTTTGTGAAGGGCATTCTGTCAGTCCCACTGGGTTCGTTTGACTGTAAGTGAGATGGACAGACACGGTGTTGCTCTGTGAAGTCCAATGCAAAACAGCTGCAGAGTACTTTTTTCACAGAAGTCAATTTTCCTGCCAATTTTCAAAGAAAAACACACTGAGTTAAAGCTATCAGGTTTTGTATCTCTTCTGATCTTTCCACTTTATCTTTGCATTTAAACATGTGCTTGTAAAACATCAAGATGTCACATGACAAATTTTTCTGTTATCTTAGGAAATAATTCCCCTTTGCATTACTTGCCGTCTATTCTTTTTGCCAAAACTCATATCAAATACCTTTTTCAAAGGCTTTACTTCAGAGGAAATTTTAAATGTCTAATCTTCTCATGCCCCCTGAAAAGTAGTTGTCCTAATACCAACAACAACAAAAAAATTCTTCTAATAAGCTCCCATTTGGTAAATGCATGTTTCTGTCTGCCCTTTTGGAAGAAAAATAATACTGGCAGAAATAATTCTTTCATATGATACATGTCCTTGAGTAAAAGGGAAAAAAAAAAGGGGGAGGGGGGGCACCTGTTCTTCTGCTTTGTTTCACTAGGTAAAGATGGTAATAGTCTCCGCTTTAAGTTGGATAAACAGAGAGGTTGTTGAAATGTTGTGTTCAGGCTCTTTCTCAACTTTTCTTGTCAACATCTGGTGAAGACGGTTTCATGAGGGGACATCCATCATGACATCATGAGAGAGTGGTAGAAAGTTTTTTGGTGGTGGGGAGAGGAAATCTTTTGCAGTTTTCATTGAATTTTTTTCTTGTTTTCCACCTCTGCCTTCTGTAAGAAAGGAGAGAAAATTCCAGTACCTCAAATGTCAGTATCTTTTGAACAGATTGTTTTTTGGCGAGGAGCTCTTCTGGAATATCTCTATGGACTTTCACATACCCGTATCAAGTTGGTTTTCATGCTCTGAGACTGGTGCATATAAATGGATATATATTTTTTTTCAGTAACCGGATGCTAGCAAATATTTGCTATAAACTTCATCCAGAGTTTAAAACACTGGGGCACTGAATGAAATGTGTGTCTGATATGGCATGAAAATAGCTTTATAAAACCAGGCAGCAGATCTGCATGAGCAGACAGGAAAGAATCCTGGATTGGTAATGTCTTCTGAACACTTGGTTATGAAAAGTCTTTTATTGAAATACTTAATATTAGCGAAGCACTTTGTCAAAGGTAATGTATAGAAGCATTCTAATATAAATAGAAATGAATTTAAACTGGAATACGTGACTAGAAATTGTCTGAGATATAGAAGACTATAATTTGGATCAGTGCCGTGATGACTAGGTTTATATCTAGAGATGTGAGCCAGGGTAGAAGATTAAACACAAATGTTAGAGAGCTTGGGAGCTGATGACCAGGTCTGTTCCTACTTTTTAGATCATCACTTTTTTCCCTTCAGGATATCTTGACCTGCTAAATATAGCAACTTCTTCAGTATATCTGAGAGAGAAATACTGACTTTGTAGATATTCCTTCTCAATGAGACTTAAGGGATTTTTTCTTTTCACGTTTTTCTCAGGCTCTGGAAAGCAGCTGAATGTCTTTGTTTGATACTGTTGTCATTAGTTTTTAGTTTATCTTTTTCATAAAAATCTATTGCATACTCAGTTGTAAAGTACAATAGCATAAAAGAAAAACAAAACAATTATCTATTTATTTATTTATTTTTCCATTATAAGCTTGGAAATGAAGAGTATGTATGAAGTGTATCAGAATGACTGATGTCATTCTGGCCAGTATATGAAACGTTAGTCAATAGTGGGGTAGTGATCATTGCGTAATCTGCTATAATAAACAAGTTAGATTAGAATAATGATTTCCTCCTCTTCTCAAGGGATTTCATTTCTTAAAGCTGTGAATACACACGAAGTCTAGATCATATAAATGTTACTGCTTTCACCAGTAGCAGGTAGAAAAATGCTCATGTAATCCTGCTGAAGCCCTTTGAACCTGCTGAGACAAATTAAAGATAGCCCTGATGGTCTCTGGTGTTATGGGAAACCTGGAGAACTTCTTTCCTTATTTGCCCAGGTGTCTGTTTTACATGAATTTCCATAAGTCTGCATTTTCAAAATCTGCACAATATGCATTAACCTAAGTAGGTGTAGCAATCAATCTAACAGTGCTTGAGGGAGGGCATTTTTAATCTTTGTTTTTGTTTTGGTATTTGAAAACCTGATCCAGTACACACTGAGCCAGGACCCGACTCCTGTCTGCTGTACAAACAGCTGCAAAAAAAAACAGTCAGTTTCTTCCCCCCCACAAGCCTGTGTTGGTACCATTGAGGGCTATTGATCGAAGAAGATAAAGACAGTCTAAATACTGGTGCCCAAAAAGCAGCATAAGATCATGATGTGCCACTGGCCTAAAACCTGCTGCTTATTAGAACTCTTAGAGCATCTAAGAGCATCTGTGAGGCTGCTGGAATTGGAGCTGTCCCCAATGGCTCTGCTGACAGCAGGGGCTGAGTGCTGTATAGCAGTGCCACCTCAAACGCAATGATCCAGTTACGCAGAAGCAAGTGAAGTTCAGACGCAGCACAGGTTGTGTGTCTGTTGTCACTTACAAGAATTTGAAGAGTTACTTTTACACTCCTCCTTTCTGAGCCTACTGTTTTGGGGGATGAAAAATGGAAAAATAATCATGTGAGTCAGATAATCAGGAAGAGCAGCGGGAGAAATATTCTGTATTTGAATACTGTAGTATGGGCTCCCCCCCTTTCAAGAGGCTTGTTTGAGTCCCCATACATCTGCCTGGAATAAATAGGATAATGCTATTATATCAACACTGCAGAATGCACTGTAACACCTGAGGATATTTCTATCAAGTTGGACAGAGACAATGTAAGTGCCTGGATCTATTGGGCAGCCTTGCTATGCCACCCAAGCCCCCAGGGCATTTCACAGCAGTTTTACAAAAAGAGTATTTCCATACCTAGCATACTGACAATTATTTTAATTTGTTTAAATTGGCATAGCCCTGTGGACAGCTTATTTAAAAGCTACGCACACTATTATGTGTTCATTCCCTAAAGGTATTTTTTACTGCAGGCACATTTGGCATTGAATTAATTATCATTCTAAAATGTACTTTTGGAATCAGCCTAGTTTAGCTGGATGAAAAAGCTTTGTGTGGAAGAAATGGTGATTATAATTTGGGGTCCATAATGGTTTACAAATGTCAGCTCAATTAGTCACTTATGGAAAAGCGGGACCATTCTCCTGAAATCAAATGAACTGAATCTTTAAGTGCTATTAATTGAAACTGCTTATAGTTGTCCTTAGCATCAGTGGAACTCCACGAGCTTCTCAAATATGTCTACATGTTCTTGTGGATTGCAGAAGGGTGTTTTTTTTTGTTGTTGTTGGTTTTTTTTTTTTTTTTTTTTTTTTTTTTTGTTGTTTGGTGTTTTTTTTTGTTTGTTTCTTTTTCCTTAAAATAAATATTTGTAGGGTTTTATTTTTTTATTTGTTTTATTTTTTTTTAATTGATCTAAATATTCAATGCTTTTTTCCTATTTAAATCTATCCTAAGTTCCTATAAAAGTACAGGATGTCTCATGGCTTTAAACAAAGGCAATAACACCCAAAATCTGTCATGTGCGAGAGGGCTGGGTGTAAGCAGCGTGTTTCCAGGAGAGACCTTTCCTAGCAGTGTGGCCAGGCACAGCCGTGTCCCTGCTGCAGGTGCGCTTGTGTTGGCAAGAAGAGGCAGCCTGGAACATGGCATGAATTAGGAGGCGCTTGTGGGGTTCTCTTGGGGCACACTGCCTGAGGCGACTCGGCACAATGTGCAATTCGTTGCTGTCCATGCTAACTAGTTCTTCTGTTTTAATCGAGTATCCCTGGCTTATAGATTCTTTGTAGTCTCTGGGTAGTTATTTTGGATATTCGTTTCATAGAAAGCTTTTAAATGTAATGCTGCACTGGTTCAGTTCTCCTGGATGTGGTTTTATTGGTGAAAATTGCTTTCTGTTCTCTGGGTCATCTTCAGAACTAGTATAATCAAACTAAACAGAGATAACATTTGAAACTGAATATAAGTAAATTGTAAAAAAGCAGCTGAAGAAAGCCCCATCTTTGGAAAATCTGGAGTTGGATCCCTGTTGTGCTCAAGTCATCTCTATCCTGTCTTTCCGTGGGAATGTCAGAGCTGCTAAATTCACTTCTGAGTGCTGCCGTGAACCTCTTTAGAGATTTTTAGCTGTTTAGCACAAGTGTTAATGTAAATATGATATATCTGGAAAAAAAATGTTTTGTTTAATGGACTTGTGCTGCTTGATAATGGTACTGGTATCAGGGTGGTGAGCATTAGGAATGAGGAGTGCCAAAAGTAAGCCTAGAATTTCTTGCTTTCATTTGTGTTCCTTCTTTATTTGCAAGAGAAAATACAGCTGGTTTTAGTTTCAAGGACAAGATGAATCAATGGAACCTGTAAAAAGAAACCTAAAAGGGAACAAAAGGATGAAAAATATAGAAGTTTTTCTAAATGGCAAGTTCCCAAATACTTGACTATATTAAAAAAAAAAAAAAAAAAAAAAAAAAAAAAAAAAA
>CM021775.1:7118327-7137658 GCA_011076525.1 Nettapus auritus
TTTTTTTTTTTTTTTTTTTTTTTTTTTTTTTTTTTTTGGGTTGTGTCCTGCATATTAGTAAAATAGATTAGCTACCACACACTTTTTGCTTAGCAAGGAATTGTAAAAGAAGAGGCTGCGGAGAAAGGATTTTCAGGGGACTACGCTGCGGTTCCTAAAACCCTCTTAGCAGGGAGTAAAAGGCAGAAGGAAATGTTTCTTTGCCTTTATTGCTTCTACTGTTTTTCAAGTAAGGACCAGCCACATTTCTGCCTTGTTTAAAGATCGTGCACGAACTACGAGAAAACTGTAATGGCTGTGTTTCATTCCATTTGGAAATGACCTTGCTACAGAGGGCTTAAAATATATCAAAATATGCATTTCTATCAACCTTAAGAGATACTGCTCTTAAATAATTCGGTTGTGACGGAGATAATAGGAAAATTATTTAAATCTTTGCTTTTGCAAAGGTATGTTTGAATATTATTCTGCCTTTCTACATCAAGAATTCATTCAAAAGTAGTATGCTGAATGGATTGTTCAGGAAAGAAGGTCAGTTTGTTTTATTTCAACAGCATTCACACAGCTAAGCTGATATGACTTCTGTCCCATTATAAGGAAGGAGATAATTTAGCCTGTTTTTAGTCTCTAGTGGCTTTTTGGTGGTATTTTTTGGTTTGTCTGTTTTGTTTTTGAGTGCCATGGACTTTATTCATTTATGAAGTTTGGAAAACACTTGAAAACACTAAATACACCTTTTATTTACGTATAGCAATTTGATGCTGTTACTAGGATTTATTAGGACCTGCAGGCTTGATCAAAAATGCCATAAATAAAACCCAAAATAAAAATCCTGTATAAACTTACATGAACCTTAGATTTGATCCAAAAATTGTGATGTGCTCTGTTTTTACTGGGTAATTTTCTCCCCAGGAGAGAATCATGTCTGTGAGACTCTTGCTTTATGAGGGATCAGGCGCTTTCTCTCCAGCCATTGCCATAAAGCATGACCTAGCTGCAAGGTGTCACCCAAAGGGCAGTTGTCTTTTCTCCAGCCTTCCTTTAGACTACATTCTCATACTCACATGACCTCCCAGTCCATGGTTTTAGATATCATGTATGAAACCGAAAACCTTGTGTTTTAGGACTAGTTGTCAGTTAGCTGTGTGAATCATAGTCCTGGAAACCAGGACTATCCTTCTGGCAATAGACCAGATTTTTAGAAGATTAAGAAATACTGAAATATGCCTTTCTGTTCTGTCAGAATGTTTGAAAGTAGCTTTGGGTGCAAATTCACATCCATGTTGTTTATTTTCTCCAGTGTTAGCGGAAGTTTTAAAGTGTCATCGAGTAAATGAGCCTCTGGTCTTTGGGTCAAGCTGAATATTTTGCTTAGCTCATTATGTAGCTTCATATTTTTCAACTCATTTTTTCATTGTCTCATGCAGAGATGTTGAGCTGCTAACTTCCTGAAAGAAGAGTATTCTTGTTCTATTGTTCATTTCCCTATATCTTTGCACAACAGATTTTCAGTCCCACTGTGCTGGCACCAATTACAAGAATATGTTACTCACTTTTTTTTTTTTTTTTTTTTTTTTTTTTTTTTTTTTTTAAACCATGTGCTTTCTCAGGAGTTTTCAAGCTTGCAAGACTATGAAACTATAAAAATGAAAAAGATTGGGAGTTTTGGGCTGCATCGAACATACTTTTCATGGCTTATGCTCTCTGAAAGTCATGCACAATCAGGTTTCAGACAGTGCTCAAATATATCTAGAGTCAGTATTACTCCATTATCAGCTGTTACAGTCCCAGGGCTGGGAGAAGGAGGCCACAGCTTTTTGCTCATGCAGACATCTTAAAATGTTGGCTATTGTGGGATTTCATTTAAATCACTCCACGGAAGAACAGGCAGCCTAGAAAAATAGATTTGTTTTGTCTATTGACGAATTACGTTTTTGTCAATTTCTCTGGGAACTTTTGACCCACTGCTGCTGTTGCTCTTGCAAAAAGTGGATGAGTGCTCTCATGTAGGCATTTTCTAGACCATTACACCAGAAGTCAAGAGAAATGTGGGGAGGAGTAAATCCTGCTTTCGCATTGGAATAAGATTGATGATTCAGACCAGACCTTTCAAGCTCAGAGTTCTTTGTAAGGGGCAGGACAATATTCATACTGTCACTGTGACAGCGGTGGGGATCTGCCCACTTGCAGGGGGATATATGGCAGCACAAGGTCCTAGTCCTCAGCACCTGAATTGTTCACCTGGAAAAAGTTTAGATGTTCAAAGTCCAGCACTGATTTTCTCCTGAGTTCCCATTATCACCAGACTGTGACATGGTTGGCAGGTAAATAAAGCACACTGGGTGTGTATTAAAAGAGCCTTCCCTCACGACAGACATGTTCCAGTCCCTTAATGACCGTAGTGGCCCTTCACTGAACTCTGTCCAGTAGCTCCGTATATCTCTCGTACTGGGGAGCCCAGGACTGGATGCTCATTTCTCATGTTTAATTCCCATCTTTAAGTCTTTTGTTTATATATATGGTATGAACATACTATTTTTTCTCATGCGCACGCATACATTGTTTTGGGAATAAATCAAAACATCCTCATCGAAAATCCCAGAATTTCCAAGGAAAATATATTTTTTGGTGTGGCTTAAAAACAAAAACCCAGACTAATTCTAGCTTAAGTACTGGATCTTCATAAACAAGAACCAGTTTATATAATGGGCAAACATCTCAATTTTTACAAAACCTGTACTGCTGCTAGAAGTGAGTGCTGGATGATTTGATGAGCATGTGATGTTATACCACAGTAGTTTGAATCAAAGAAAAAAGTTTTAATAATTTTCTAGGCATCTAGATTAAGCATAACTGTTCATCTCCTTTTTGGTCTGGATACAGTAATGTTTTTTCCCATCTGATAGGAACTCTTTGAACAGTTGTTGTAACTTTGGGGAAAAAAAATCCTCTTCAGACTCTCCAATGGTATCTTCAACAGCCAATAATTAATTTTTTGGAGTGAAAATCATTGTAATGGAATTGACCTTTCCCCGTAGCAATAGGTTCAATCACTTCCATCTGTCAAAATCTCTTTGCAGGATTTTAATTAATGGTGAAAAATGTTTGCTCCCCATGTCAATGAGATATTGAGAATACCAAATACCTGAATGCTTCACAATGTTGTGGCAACACAAAAACAAACAAAAAAAACCCTCCAAGATTAGGACAAATTTCCTGGGGCAAAATCTGGAAAGCAGTAGAACCTCTAACTTCTCCCAGTTGATCTTGAAGCCAGAAAATAATGAAAAATCATCAATCTTGCTCAGCAGGCTAGGAACTGATGAATCCAGCTTTCCAAAGAGAAGTTTTGCAGCAACATGGCCACCTTCTTTCAGAGAGCTGTGTGAATTACACGCATATGATAATGTCTTTTTTTTTTTTTTTTTTTTTAAGCAGAAGTAGAAGCTGGACTGCTGCCACAGAATTGTAGTCAGATCTATATTCAATATTAGGCTGCTCAGAGCTTCCCTGTATCTTGTTGCCTTTTAAGCAATGTATGTTTTCTCTGGAGGGAAGGCACAAACTCAAGGATAGCTCGCCTCTTCCCCTTGAGCAGCTGACCAGCTGAGCATTAGCTGGGATATAATATGCTCATGCAGAGTAAGCATGAAGATCACTGCTTACACACCACATCTCCAGGGCTGGCTGGGCACCGTGGTAGTGTGCTCAGCACCACATGCTTTCACTGTCTTCGTGAAAATTCCAGGAAAGAAAAATTCTTCCCAAGATCCTTGAATATGGCAGGTCACTTCCATGGACAATGGCATGCAGATTCTGCGGGCCTGCTTTCAGTGTTTTGCTTCTGCACATCAACATTTAAATGAAAATGTAATCTCTCCCTGGCTTACATTTCTGTTTTGCAGAGACTTACAGTTATTTTAATAACACATACTGCTACCCAGGCTTCATTATTGTTGCATTTAAGCTAAGACTACTTAGATTTTCACAGCTGCTTACAAACATGGGTCAAATAAGAGTTGTTACATGTGCCATCTACACAAGTTGAAATATATTTCCAAGACGTAACACTACAGTGAGTCTGAACCCCCGCAGTGGTTCAGCAATACTCAGAGGCAGCTATCACTGTATGTACTGAACGTTCTCACTGTGTGAAAGCACAGCAGTCATACTATACTCAGCTTTCAGGTGTGGTTGGTGCTTTCACTTCTTTCTCATTATCCCTGCTAATATTCTTTGTTCTCAACTTCAGGCACGTTACAGCAGGCTCAGCCATTGCTGCTAAAAGGTGGCTGTGCACTGCATTCGTATCTCAGTTCACAAAAGTCAAGCTGATAGTGTAACAAGACAGTGAGGAGGGTTTAGTTCAGACCCAATTTTAGTTATTGAGCAAATAGCAGCAATGCTGCCAGCCTTCATTACATCGCAGAGACAGATGGTCTGGACTGAGAGACCAGCAATTAATGTACAATGTGTTCTTTGTTGGCACTTACCACAAAGGGATTTTTTTGTGTGTATAAACTGTCGTGTTCTTAAAGCTTATTTTGTTTTGTGACACTAGGGTCTGTATGGAGCTGGAGGGAAATAACTCCATGTAGACATGAAGTAGAGGAGTTGTCCTCTTTTTCTCAGCTTTCATTCAATGTATTAATGATTGAGCATCATTTTTAAATTTTGAAATACTTCTGTTATCATAGTCAAACCTCCATAACATATCTTCTACATCAGTTTTCTGCTTTCTAGTATTCCTTTTAAATTGGGAATTTTAAAATTCCCATCAGAAATATTTCTCCTTCCTGCATGGTAAGTAGAAATTTAAGATGCTGGAGAGAATGCATGCATTTGGTCCAGATGCTTGCTTAAGTGAGAACTGGTAAAGTTTATACTCTAACGTTATATACCAGCTGAGAGTTTGGTACTTTTATTTATTTATTTATTTTATTTAACATTATTTTCCAGTTCTATTACTGGAACCCTCATTTATACAATAAGTAGAATCCCACACCAAATGATCCAGAAGTATGACTCAAAGCCGTGCCTGGTTCCTTGACTATGCTTCAACTGTATTATAGCCTGAATGCAAGTTCTTTTGGTTACAGCTGTGTAATTCAGATATCTTTCACACGCCTGTGAATTAAGACACACATAAGAAACTTTCCAAGATTCCCACTAAAGCCAGAATGCCTTGATATGAGTCTTGCTTTTTGCCAGATTTGGACCATAATTTGAAGTGGAAGTGGTAGTCTGCAAAACCCTTTCTGTGTTAATACTCCTGCCTGTTATTTGATAGTATCAGTTCCTTCAGTGAAGTTGGAAGTTTTTTAATTCTGCCTTTTATGCACTAATTTGACTTATTTGATCAGGATGGCAAACCTCAGGTATTGAGGAGATAAATATGTGATCAGAGTCTGCATCATAAGCAGGAGATAATGTTCTATGATAATTTTGCTGACATCTCTCCCTTTCCATCCAACCTTTTTTTTAAAAAAAAAAAATAATAAATATATGCAGTAGGGAAGGACATGCAGATAAAAAATTGGACTGTAATTATAAGCTATTATAGATAAGTTTTTTTTTTTTTTCTCCATTCAATAAGGCAAATTTCCCTGTGCAAATTTTTCAGCAACGAAGAGAGATGCCTCTTCTCTTATACCACCTTTATTTGCACTGACTTTTCTATGAAGAAAACGCTGTTAATACAAGTAAGAATGACTCTTTTATAAACACTTGTTGTGCAGTCCTCAGATTACATTATGTGGCATTGCACTAGAAGTGTTCTTCCTGGTATCAAGCATTTTTCAACTACAGTTCCTCGCTTTCAGTCTATGGCTATCTTTCTAAACTACAGTGATCATTGTATAATAAACGGAGAAATATATTTAAGTACCCAGTGTTAGAAGATGCTGCTGATATGGTGGCATTTTCTGACATTGCTTATATCTTCTTTTTTTTTTTTTTTTTTTTTTTTTTCTTTAACAGCTCAAGAAATTCTCAACTCTTCTTCTTGTGTATTCTGTGATTCTCTGGGAAGAAAAAAAAAAAGTGCCTGAATGCCAGGCATATGTTACTCCAGTGGTGTTCTTCAGCTCATGTCACAGTATTTATTGTTTCATTGAGATGTATTTTTTTTTGTCTAGGAACTGTTCCTTGTATTTTTTCTATTTTTTTTTTTCCTTCTAGCCCTTTCTCCCGAACTACTTCATACAGAACTCTAGCTTCTAAGAAAGCATTTAAATCTGAGTAACAATTTTCCTGTTATGTCATCACTTGCTGTCCTGTTTTTTAGTAGCCTGAAATAAGAAGTAAGCTCGACAGCATGAGAATTACCTGGGTCGAGCTGCTCTGTTTCAACCAGCAGCATATTCTCTCCCTCCATCCTCCATACCGCAGTGAACAATAGCTGCAAAGCAGCAGTGCTGGGATCTTCTGATACTTAGAATACAGTTCTGTGGGAGCGCAATGAATTAATGTATACTGAATTAATCAGTGCCTGCAACAATCTCACATTTCAGGCAAAATATATATTTCACTTTTTATATACGGAGAAAAAGGAGGTAAAAGAGGCGTTGACTCATAAACCTGTCCAAGCTATCACCACAGATACCTCAATGAACATCAGTATTTGTCTTTACTTCCCTTCTATGTTATGGAAATATTATTGGTTCTATGCATCCCCTGACTTAAACATAAGTTCAGGGCTGCTGTATTATGTTTTTTTGCAAAGGAGTCTTCTAGAGCTAATATTATCTACAAGGTTTCAAAGGCACCGACTGTGCTTCCTGCATCTGGAGTAGAAAACATCTGGCCTAGCAATAAACTGTCTGGGGAGACATCCACATTTATGAACAATAACTGTATTTTAAAGTATTTCCCTTCATTCCAGAATCCAAAGCCCATGAAAATATTAATTACACTGCACAATCCTCTTAAAACATTTGCTAAATGAAAAGTTTTCTTTTCTGTGCAGAATGAGCTTTTAACAGCCTTTATTGGGGCTAAATCCCTTTCACTTGGATGTTCAGTAGAGCACAAGGCAGTGAGAAATTGAATAGTAAGTGCCTTTTCCTCTCTAATGACACTTTAGGCATTAGTCTGTCTTTAACCTTTTGATCTTCAGCCCACACTACTCAGTGATTTTGATACTGAATCGCAGATTGATTTCAGTGTTTAAAACATATGGATTTACTTTGCATAAAGTTAGACGTTCTCATTGGAGTGGTTCATTCCTGAAAACAAAGCAAAGCAGAATGCCTAATTTTAGAGAGCTTTGCCTTCATTCCTTTGGTAGAATAGGGCTATTTCCCTCATCGCAGATCTCTCCTAAATCAGCAGGAACATGCTAAGCCTGATTTGAGTGGATATGATGGGAGAAGCCAAACTGGGAATGTTAGTAAGCACCTAGCGATCTGTGTATAATGTCAAACCACCTGGTTAATATGGAATGAAGACAACAAGGACTTTCAGGTTAAATTGCCCTTTTCCCCAGGTTTGGTGAGCTTTCTGTCTGTTTTTAATGAACAATGAAATTAACTTGAAATGTGTGGATTCTGCTCAGGGGTACACGCTTGTCCTTTTCCCATCCTGTGTAGGTTATTTGCAGTTACTATTTGCTATTACTTATATTAACTACTGATCACCTCTAGTTCCTTGTTGTGTTCTCCCAGCACTATCTCACAGAAATCAAAACCAAACTGGTTTAATGATTTCATATTAGGATTCAAACTCTCTTCTTATGCCTAAGGCAGCCAGCAAAGAACAAGATCTCTCTGGATTATCTGGATGACTGAGAATCACTTTCTCATTACAGACTAATTTGCTATGCTGGAATCTCAATATACGCTGCTTCACCACTGCTTTATGTAGTAGTTGGCAGGAACTTGAACTCAGCTCTTGCCACTTGGAGCTTCATTGATAAAGAATAGAATATTTAATTTTAATCAGGTAAAAATTTCAAGGCCAATGTTTTCAGCTCTGTATTGCCACTACCCAAAGTCTTAATGCAAGACCCAAACTTGGGCTTCTGTAAGTTTAGAAAGATAATCAGGACTGAAAACTATATTAAGCCTTCCTTCAAACATGAAAAAAACAACTTTTACATTGATTTAGAGCCCATACCTAACACTTCATAAAGAAACAGAACTGGCTTTTTTAAATGATATTTTTGACCAATTTAATAATGTCAGACATGGTTCTGTGCTTAGCATTAGAAATGGATTTTTCTGCAGCTTGGAAGCTGCTGCTGCTAACAAAGGTGTACTAACTCTGTCAATAAGCAGACAGGCAGTAGAATCATAGGATCATAGAGTATCCTGAGTTGGAGAGGACACGCAAGGATCATCGTCTGCAACTCCTGGCTCCACACTGGACCACCCCAATGTCAAAGTATGCATCTGAAAACATTGTCCAAACCGTTCCTGAACTCCAGCAGGCCTGGTGCCATGACCACTCCCTGGGGAGACTGTGCCGGTGCCCAAACACCCTCTCCGTGCAGAACCTTTTCCTAACACCAAGCCTGACCCTCCCACGTCCCAGCTCCATGCCGCTCCCCAGGCATGGAGTCCCCAGAGAGCAGAGCTCAGCGCCTGCCCCTCCGCTCCCCTCATGAGGGAGCTGCAGGCCGCCATGAGGCCACCCCTCGGCCTGCTCTGCTCTGGGCTGACCAAACCACGGGCCCTCAGCCACTCCTCATACATCTTCCCCTTCAGGCCTTTCACCGTCTTTGCTGCCCCCCTTTGGACACTCTCTAATAGTTTTATGTCCTTTTCATACTGCGGCACCCAAAGCTGCACACAACACTGCAGGTGAGGCCGCCACAGCACAGAGCAGGGCAGGGCAATGCCTCCCCATGGCTGGCTGGCAGGGCTGTGCCTGAGGCACCCCAGGGCACGGTTGGCCCTGCTGGCTGCCAAGGCATGCTGCTGCCTCGTATTCACCCTAACAAAGCTGTATTCCTAACAAATACAACATAAAGCAAAGCTAATTCTTGCAGACCACAATTTAACTCCATTTTATTTTGTACCACATGTGGTCAGGCTTCCTAAAATGGAAGTCAGGAACTGCGACTGCGTTCAAGCTCCTGCTTGACTGTGGCTCTTTTTTCAGCGTGGGGAATGAGCGTAAAGGCCTCCTGTCGGCTAGGTGTGGTGTTAACATACCCAGCAAGAAATGAAATTCCTATAATCCTGTAACAAAACAGTTGCTTTGGTCTAATCTGGCATAGGTGTATGGGGAGTACAGACAAAGATTACTGTATCTTTCTTGGATACACATATTTGGATAAAGTACAGAAATTCTTTAATATGAGCAGTTTTATTTTAAGATAATTCCAACCTGAATCTGTCTGGGAGAGGCAAGCTTTCCTACGATTTTTTCTGTCTCTCTTTTACATTTTACCTTCTCAATGTAATTTATCTTCTCTTTCCCACAAATGAAGCTTTGGCAGGGTGCAAACAAAGGAAAGAGGAAGAAGGGATTAACCCAGACCCTGCATGGCATGGGAGAAGGTAGCCGCAAGGATGAGAGCAATCTTGAGGGTCCACATATGCTGGACAGGATTTGAGGATTTGTTTAGCTAAATATGATACTTACTTCATTAAAAAATATATACATATATATGTTGAGGAGGAAATTTGGAATGTGACTCCTGACTGCCGGATGCCTGGCAGTGTGATACAAAGACTGTACTGTTGTTTTCAGTGACGATGTGCAGATACGTTTTTGAATTCCTAGTACGTGATATACTTGTTTAGCTATTTTGGAAAGCTGTTAGGCATTATGGCAGCAGCAAAAGTGATCTCATAAAATTGTCTGCAGTAATTTCTACTGATTTGGCTGCAAGCTACTTCAAATGATTATTTGAAAGTGTTTTTTTTTTTTTCCTAGTGATTTTTTTTCTTAATATGTAAACATGTAAACATAATGTAACATAATGGCTATGAACTTTTTTTTTTTTTTTTAGAGAAAGAATTCCTATTTTTTTTTATTTATTTATTTATTTATTTTTTTCAACAGTACCTTAAGGAATCCTGTAGGGTTAGTAACATTAGTAAATTTCCTCAAACCCAAAAAATTTTCAAAGGCTTGGCCACTTAAAAACAGATTAAATTTTTAACAATATCTTAAAGTGCATGGTCATTAAAAAGGTAGAGGGCATGCCAGATGTGATTTAATGCTTTTTGAATGTCAGATATCACTGATGCTTTACAACAATACAAGTATTTTAATTTCTGTGGCATTTTAAATAAGGTAACTTTGCAATTTTATTGCAGCATATAATGTCCAATTGTTAAAACATCATCAAACTGATTGCTTTATTTGATTTAAAATGTCATATTCAGTACGGTGGTTTTCACTCATTAACATTAAACTCAGGGAACCATATGTTAAAACAATCTTATCTATTGAATGAGTATACTCAGTTAAATAATACGAGCCGAAAAAATGTGAGACTTTCTACTAAACATTTTAATCTCCATTTTTAAAATCCTCTAAAATTCATTAGGACAAACCTAATCCTGCAAATGGTAAATCATTCTATTTATAGATTGCATGGCATTTTGATATTAAAATGCGTAAAATCTGCCAATAGTTTAGAAATGAGGCATCAGCAAAGAGGATTATTGGTCTACCTAAATAATAATACAACCATTAAGAGGATAACATTTTCCAATTGCAATTACATGCCTTAATTTTAAAGAAGCTATCATTTACAATAATTTGGCAGATTCAGTCCATATTTCTTTCACAAATTTATTTCTTCATTATGCCTCAAAACAAATTTATGGTGCATTTATGTTTGTGAAGATAATTTGCTTAGTTTATTGTGAATGGAAATCAGTAATTACATACAATCTCATTTTCTACAGACATAAAGTTAATTCATGGTAGTAATTTTACACTGAATATTAGCCTGTGTTAGTTATGATGAAAATGTTACTGTGGCAAATGCTCTATTACAGTATAATTTCCTTGGACTTGTTCAAAAGGAAATAGTGACTTAGTAAACACCACTTAAGTCATTGATTTTGTGATAATTTGGGGCGATTCTAAAGATTTATTAATTATTATGGGGAAAATCCTTATCTGGCCTTAAAATCAGATTTTTTTATTTTTTTTTATTTATTTTATTTTTTTTTTGGTGAGTGGGGAATGGAAGCTTATTAAAGGAAAAATAAACATTCAAGAAGCCTAGCAGATGCTGGAAGTAGCTCTTTGATGCTGATGATGAAAGCAGTAGATCCAGTTCTCCAAGGAACTTGAATGGAATCCATGCTTTAGAGATCTAAAACTGGACAAAGTTTAATAAGATGTCTGGAGGTAGTAATTCAGTATTAACTTCGTTTTTTTGTTATTACCATTTTTTTCAGTCAAATGGTGTCTAAGGCTAGGCCTTTTATGACAAGTTTTGTCTTGCATTTGTGAAGTGTGAGACAAAAAACCTAATTTCTAATTTACTAATTTCCCCTCCTCTGAAACACAAAAATTCCTTGGGGAAGGAGGAATCAAGGAGGAATAGAGGCTTTGTTTGATAGCATTATAGAGCTATATGAACTGATGGTCCGGCCTTTTTATGTCTTGGTGTACACTGGTGAAAGTTTATTGTCTTGTAGAGTGACAGAGCTAACCTGTCATCTTCCCCCTCTGTCCTGCCTTACACTGAAGCAAGTAGCTCATTAAGAGCTGCTGCAGGAATTATCATTTCCTGGTTTTGGAAAAGAGTAAAATAAGGATAATGTGCTGTTCTGGAACTAATTTCCATGGGGATTAGGTAATGCTAAATAGTCATAGTCTTCCAAATATGATGCTAGGAGAAAGCTTGTGTTCTCCCAGCTGAACAGAAGGAACACAAATCTGTCATTAGCCTTTATATCACAGAATATATAAAAATGTTAAACACAGTAAAATATCTGCCATCTCATTAAAAGTAAATGAGGTTTGGCAAACTCTGGATGTGTAGAATAAGACTGTTACAAAAGTGTTTATGCTGTTAAGAACAAATTAGATATGGCATTATTAAAGGAATCTTTGATCTCAAGAACTATGGCCTTATGTAATCCATAAGGTGCTCTTGCATTTGATTTATGGAAGTAGGTAAACATTTAGGCCTAACTTGTACTTAAAATCAAAGTTCATGAAGATCTAGTGGCTTTTGAAACAGTTTATTTTCAGGTACAGATGTAGTTGTAATAAAGTATTTCTGACATAAAATAATGCTGTCAAAAAAGACAAATTCCAGGGTCAGTAGTTTCCAAAATGACGAGTGTTGGGTTTGTTTGTTTGTTTGTTTTTGCTTGCTTTGCTTGTTAACTACCCTACTCTGCATTGTCTCAGTTAATCGTTATGATTAACTTATCAAATATGAGGAGGGCAGAGGGGTATTGAGATGTGTGTGTTTTTAACTACTGAACACCAGTTGAATTCCAGAGCAAATTCCAGATGTTCACAAGTGAGAGTTCACTATTGACATAGGTTACTAACAGGCTGCAACTGTGCTGATCATTGCGTGGAAAGTCTGTTATATATGTGTCAAACATGTAAAGATAATCTGTATTCTGTAACAGGAAATGCACAAAATTAATTCTCAAAGCTTCATATTTGGGCAGATGTTAAATGGATAAAGAGCCTCTATTAAGGCCTGGCAAAACCCATGAAACATCAAAAAATACTGCTCTCTTTAAAGGAACTTTAAAAATTTGTATGCTATGGCTTTTTGGATCAATATGCAATGAATTCACTTTTGGAAAACCTGAGTTCTATTTTTAGCTTAAAAACCGATCTCTTTTACTTTGAATGGAGATAGTGGTTTTTCTTTTCTTTTTCTTTTTCTTTTTTTTTTTTCTTTTTTTCTTTTTCTTTTCCTGGTCTTGCATTTTTTGTGTATTATATATAAGAAGGTTTTATGGCACAGACAATCCTGTGATAGGTTCATGCTGTTCTTATCTGACTGACTCATTGATTTTGTTTGGAACTTCTAAGTGCTCCTGAAATACAAATTATTAAGAACGATCATTATATTTTGTATCTTTGCATTCTCTTCCAGTAAGTTCTTAAAACCTTTAAATCATGTACAAATATGCGTATCACCTAGCACAAGGAGTCCTAATGTTGGTTAAATTATGTTTTAGCAGCGGAAATAAATAGTACCAGTAAGCATTTGCTTTATAACCTTGCATTTGGGCACTGCATTAAACTGAGTAAGAAATTATACCCTTGGATCAGTTGTTGAGTTCTATAAAATAATGAATTGTCATCAGCAGCAACAAGTTTCCCAAATTCTATTGTCTGTCTCCTTGTGAGTCTTCCCTTTGTGCTTGGAACAGGAGACTGTAGGAGAGGCATGGATGCTGAAGGGAAATACCTTTAAACTGTGCCCTTGACCAATTGCTGTGGAAGTGTTAAACCTGACAATTAAAATAATGAATACCTAGCTTGGTGGAATCAAAGTGAAGGCTTAAAAAAGAACAACAAACAACCCTATGTCAGAAAATTTGTCTTATAAGGGTCTGTGTTTGTATTTATAAAAAAGCACACTGAGATATTTTTCAGTTTCAGATTCCTGATGAGTTTTGTATTTTGCCAGTGGGAATGAATTCCACAGTGTATAATATTCTGCTTCATTTCTAGGGGAAATATTGAGGTGGCAGATGTCAGTCTGTTTCTTAAATCTTCACAGTCAGTGGCCTTTTTTCATCCAGACTCATATATTGCTGCATATTCAGAGCTTTTAAGATGCACGGTTGCCTTTGAAAGGAATTTTATCTATATAAATATATATATTTAGTAAAAAGATAGTTAAAACATTATGTAAATCAGAACATCTCAAGGGGAGGATGAAAGCAACTGGAGACTGCAACATGTCATTCTAGAATAACTTTTTGTTCGAAGAAATACTTTTATTATTAGTTCAAAATTAACTCAGAAGTGAGTATTACTTTGAAGAAAGGCTGCATGGACTTTGAAACGATACAGTAGAGCATCAAAACAGTTACAGTAATGGGTTGTGATTATATGGACTTTACCAGAGCAAGATATTGCTAATAAAGTAGATCTTTCAAATACAGTGTGATTTTTTTTAACAATTACAGAATAGCCTTCATGTAAGTGAAAAGTAGCTCAAGAGAAACAAAATGAGACTTACTCCACCTCTGCAGTGATCAAAAGATTTAACATTCTGAAGGATTAATTTAACCTTAGGGAAAAAAAAGAAAAAAGAATTGGGGAAAAACTGCAGAATGATTGAAATTAAACTTTTAGGCTATTAACTTTAAAAATGGTATCATGGCATAAAACTCATTTCCTCTTTCTTCTCATTCTCAAATAAAGTGCTGTGACTTCTATTAAGGTAGGTTTTTATTTTTGTTTTTGTTGTTGCTGTAAAAAAAAAGCTGTCCCTTTCAGATGCCACCCCTAAGTTCTCTGAAATGTAAGGAAATGGAAATACTCTACTGAGCCATTACTGGGTTGATTTCATAGTTATTGAACTTGCTGGAGTTCTCTCATCTGTTTCATTTCCACGTTGTCTGTTGAGGTTAGTCTCATTTGTTAGCAAGCTGTGCTGTATTGCTGTACTACAGTACCTAGTAACCTTAGTCATGGATCAATGTGCTAAACAATGAACAATCAGGAACAAATGGATGGGCTGTGCCCAGAGAGTTTCCAATCCAAGTGTTTAAAATGCATAATTTAGCTCGTGTTAAATGTGTCCTACAAAATATGTTACATGGCAAGGCCGGACAGATTAATGACACAGAATTCCTGTTGAACATTAGTAAGTACACAGAAGCCACACCTTTCTCCAGGAGTCCATGAACCATACAAATGGTTGAAGTCTAAAAGAAAGTCTGGGGAAAGCACCATATATACTTGCCCTCTTCTTATCCCTGTTTGAGAGGCTTCAGCCTAACTGGATCTGTTTGACCCGATACAGTTGTTGTTGTGTTCTTATGTTGCTCTTCTTGAAAGATATTCTTGTAATGAAGTCATTCACAAAGGCAATGTTTTTTGTTTTTTTTTTTGTTTGTTTGTTTGTTTGTTTTTTGATGTAGTGAATCAGAGTACTGCAGAAAAAGACAAAATCATTCCCGTTATTTCAAAGAGTAGTTGTGTGCCAAAAGAACAGCTTCAGCTCTAGGTACACAGAAGTCTTGCTGCCTCACAGCCACTTCAGCTTTCATTAGTTTATTGATTGCTTCCAACTGTTGCAGAATTTTTTTTTATTATTATTTTTTTTAACTTGAAGACTCGAGCATTGTGAAATGGTTGTTTGATTACTAACAGTTTAGGGATTCTGGTGGCTAGCAAAATGAGCAGCTCTAACATTGGGACTTCTGTATTATAAAGGGAGGAAGGGGATCTAAGACAAGTATGTGCAGAGCTCGTCCCCCAAACACGCAGGGAGCCAGTGTGACTCTGGTGTTACTTGAGAAACTCATTTACTCTCTATATAATTATTTAAAGCAACGTAAAAAACTGGCACCAGGGGAGAACCTGATGCCGACATATTCATTAAAATTTAAGATGTTTTTATGGGAGGTTACGAACTAACAGCTTCCCCATCCAGAAGGTGGATGTACGCTTGGATCTTCAGTAGCTAACGGTTCAGCTACTGTACTGATCCTTTTATTAGGCTTTATTAGCCTTCCTCAGTGAGGGGTTAGGTACACACTGAGCTTACCAAGTGATTGAAACCCATGGATGACAAAGCTGAATATTTATGGTGTTGGACAGTCCTAGCAGCTGTGCAATACCAGAACTCGTTATGCCTTTGCTCATCAACAAAAAACATGTTACAGATCACCAGCAGAAGCTTGAGGTCTGTTTGTGTGGTGCAGTGTGTTGCTGAGGAGGAACCCAAGCTAGCACTGAAGGAGCTGCAGCACCAGAGCTGGTGTATCTGCCCTGCTGATATGTTGTGCCCGAGCAGAAATGGAGCAAGCTCAGGTAGCTCTTCAAAGCAACGCATTGTGCTATGTCAACAAATCTAGGGGACTTTATTACTCTCAGGGTTAGAAAGGGAATTTACAAATGGGAGACAGTTATAAATGTTGAAATTTGGAATTAGGCATCCAAATCCTGTCTTCTCTATCTGGTCTGTTGCCGACAATGTGAGCCTATCTGAATGGCAGTTTCAGAATTACTGTTACAAGCCTGTAATTGCTTTTTCTACTTTTACAGTAGAAAAGGGCTTTCTAAACACTGAATTAATGAAAATACTCATCAACTGATTAAGGCTACTAGTTTCTAAAATCAGCAGACTACACTCCGTGCCTTCCCCCTGCTACAGTTTATTCAGGTTAGTTAAGTGCTGTTCATTGATCTCTTCCAGTCCCAGTGCTTCCCTTTCCTGTATGCGTATACATGCAGGAGCTAATATTGGAGGAGAGGGATATTCCCTTTCCACGTCATATTAATTATGTGCCACATCTTTGTGCCAGCCTGAGAATTACAGGCTGCCATGGCATAAATCGTTTAAACATCGCTACACCAGTTAGGTGTTTCAGTGAGACTAAAGTGAGTCTCTGATGGCTGATACGATCCTTATGATATGATGCCGATTTCTCCACAGAATATAAATATGTTTCCTAATTAGAACTAAGACTGTGAATAGGCCACTATCCTTCAGTTTTTGCCAGTCTGTTTTTCTGGAGAAAAATAAAGGGACACCAAAAAAACAGTATCAACAAATGAATACATAACAGTATATTAAATAGCCCACAGCAAAATGCTAAGTAAATACAAGAAGAGAAATACCAGGTGAGGCTGAAGACTGTGGCATTTTGTGCTGATGGTACTGCTCCATTTAGGCAATCATGGGAGCTGCTTGGCTGGCGAGCGGCAGCAGGACCAATGATCAGACGGGTCTCACAGCTGCATACGGTGATCCTACGCACGTCTTCTCTGGTCCTCTTTCTCTGTGTGGGTTGTAAGTTCTGGAAAGTGGGGATCGTTCCCCAGGACATACTTAGACATTGGATGAGCTTAGTCTCCGGTGGGTAAACCCTGTCTGCAATGCATGCCATTATTTAATGTTTGTCTTGGCTATTTGAGACCTCTGCCCTAAAGAAAGTGCCCAACCATCATTCTCCGGGGGAAAATCAACATGTACACTTACACTTCGTGATGTGTTTTTGTTGAAAGTCCATATGCCGCTTCCATAGCAGAAATGTGGTATTCTTAGAGCGGACATGAAGCTATTACTCATGTGCAGGAGTGTCTTTGTTGCTCTCAGCTGAAATGGAGGATGAGTCCTTCAGAGCAACAGTCTGGACATCAGGCTGCATCTCTTGGTTCAGTGTGATGCATCCAGGAGACCTGAGGAGACATCACCAGTATGTGAAGCATGAAGCTTTACCTATAGCTTTCTTTCTAGGTTTCTGGTCACTTAAATACTAGGTGAAAATAAAGAGAATAAAGGAACCAACATTTATCTAGCTATGACTCACCCTTTGCTCAGTCAGGATACAGAGAAATGGCAGGACACTGTATTTCAATCTCAGTAATGCAAATTGTGAATACTCCTCTCATCTGTATTTGTGATGCTGGAGACTTTTTCAAGAATCTTCCTTGCTGAATCACATGGATAGAGACAGATCTTCTTTGTCTGGGAGCCTCAGTCTTGGCACAGAGTTTATAAACCTTCTGCCCGAGGACTGGGAGCCTTCAATCTCCACAATGCTGCGCTAATGTTGCTATTTACTGTAATAGGCAAGGAGCCAAAAGACTCCTGTCTCATAATGGTAAAATGAACTGTCTCTGTAACTGAGTATCGATACAAAATATGCAATAAACATCTTCATCCTCCCCTCCATTTTGAAGAAGTTTCTGGCAAAGAAAGCGGCAAGATTTTCAATATTTTCCCCTCTCCTTATGGAGTCACATCATCAGTGCCAAGTTCTTTCTGCAGTATCAGAGGTTCAGCTGTGTCTAACGGGGATGGAATAAGTACAGATATTCAGAGGAATTCATGCTCATGGTTCGTCCCTAAGCACTTTCACCTCTCAGATCTTTGAACAGAGTGTTTGGCCCACCCGCAACAAAAATCTTTGTAAAGTCATTATACCTTCAATGAAAAATGTAAATAAAAAGTATAAAGCTCTGAAAAGATATCTTTCCTTATATTAGTCATCTTTATTATTTCTTTATCTGCAGTACATTTTTATAAGGGAATACCCTGCTCAATAGTCTTTCAGAAGCAATAACTATTCACCTGAAAAAAGCAGAATAACGCAGTGTTGAGATTTTGGCATAGAAATTTGATGCTGCTTACTTAAAGGCAAGCCAGGATAAGCAAAGATAAATGGTTCAAGCAAAAGCTACCCCTTCAGTCTCTGTTACCAGCAGAGAACCAGAGTTGCAGCTCATAGTCTGAGGCTAGGCAAACTTGTATTGTCATCATTGTTAATATTGGGAGCTCTTTGTTAGTCCCTGGTCTGCAGTAAAAGCTAAGCAACATTGCATCTAAGCTGGCATTAGTAAGTAGAAAGAAAACCAAGACAGACTGGAAAAAAGAAGAAAGAAACAAGAAAAAGGACATAAAGGAGAGGCTGGCAGGTGTTAATACATTTCAAATCTGAGGCATAACTAAATCTGGCAACATCAGGTGAGTTCAAAATACAGGATTGGGAAGAAGACTATAGTGTCAGGGCTTCGTGCAATAGTGCTTGCCAAAGCGCTCTCTTTATGTTTCTTTCTTTTGTGTATTGTGCTTCTCGGATGTCTTCCAAAAGATGGAAATTTTCCCACAGGTGGCCAATCAGAATTTATTTTGGTGCTTTCATTACAAACCTACTTCCCAATTTAGAAAATACTTCAGCCTCTTTGCATTGCAGCCTCTGATTTTACAAAGACTCTTTCATTTATCATAGTTTTCCTAACAAACAACTGAATTGATCTCAGGCTGAATGTGTTTAATTTGTGTTAACTCTCATAACTACTTGTGTGATAGTGCAAATTAGATAATAGGACTGCTTTGAAGTGAAGGCCTCTTCTCAAGAGCTTTGAAAGCTGGGCTGCATCCTACCCACCTGAGTTTGGTGAGGTCATGTACAACTTCAGAGGTATCAAACTGCATTTTATAGGAAACTTCTTCCATGAGCAGGATCCTACCTTGAATGGAGAGGCCAGCACAACAGACCCAGAAGTTCTCAGTGAAATTACTGAGAGAGGCTGGAAACTGTTATGAACTTCTTAGAAGTTCTGATTTGTTTGCAAAGTAAAATCTCAAATGCCTGTGCATGCAAACCATTAACACTGAGAAAGCAATGGATTATTCTACGTGGAAAGCAGCTTCTTGTTAAAAAAAAAAAAAAAAAAAAAAAAAAAAAAAAAAAAAA